>JAUTBS010317227.1:0-10766 GCA_032361285.1 Aequorea victoria
AAATGAGACTTTCAAAGTAATCTGTGTTCTTAAAATAGAGTGATAAAAATGAAAAAAAAAAGTGTAAGTGTGGTTTAAAACTGTGAACGCGTATAACTTTACGTTCGGGTGTCCGTTTGGGCCAAATGCAGTTTGGCCGTCCCGTTTTCTCGAAAGAAGAATGCTTCAACACTAAAAGTGAATTTTCTATTTTACATCACCAAAATACAAACCAATAATCACGTCATATCTTCCGCTGGGTTGACCAACCTTTTATTCTCACTATGCTTAATTACAGTTGCCAACATATTAATCATAAACTTCGGTACAAAAATGGAGGATATGAAGTACAACGAATCTCGTCTTTCTTGTATAAATATATTTTCTTCCTTCTTGTTACACACGTGTTTTGAGCTTTATTGGTTTTATGTTGTTTGACTTATTTTTTTCATTACTCATGGTTTTAGGTTCAAATCTTATTAATCTATATTTATGCATTATTGAAGGCATGCATGTGAAAAGGTAAATCATATAATATATATGTCTTAGGTTTTTATTTTTGTATATTACTCTAATTTCACAAAATTAAAAATTAAAAAAAAATCATTCAAATTTTAAAATCTCTAGCATCATGATTAGAATAAGTTTAAAATTTTAATTTTAACAAATAAAAATAAAATTTTTAATTTTAACAAATAAAAATAAAAATTTTAATTTTAACATAATCAGGATATTCAACACATACATAAATCACTTGTATTAAAATTAAATTATTCAAACATGATTGAATTAATTTTAAAAAATTGATATTTTAAAGTTATGAGTCGACTCAGACCTCACATGAGTCGATTTAGACCTCACACGAGTCGATTTAGACCTCACACGAGTCGACACAATCAAAGGCCTTCTATATTTAGAAACTAGTGAAAAACGTGTTTAGCAAATACGTTTTTTGGGGTACAAAAGCGTGTTTGCTAAATACACTTTTATGTAAGTTGGAACAAAAACGTGTTTGCTAAACATATTTTTACGTAAATTGAGAATAAAATTAAAAATCTTCTATTTTAGTATTAAAGTGCCAAAACTTAGTTATTGAGCCTTTGTTAGGGTTCGTTTCGTTTCTTAATGGCACTAGGAGTTGTGGTATCAAACAAGAGACCAAAAACATCCCTCAGCCCGAGCAGCGCAGATTGTTTCCTACTAGCGCAAATGCTAGTGAACTGTTCAAATTGCCAGACACCGTTGCAGTTCCCGTTGAGAGCCAAGACCAGTTCACCGATGCGCCATATGGCAAGCCGTTTTTTACTCTCATCGTCGACCCTCGCAGCGTTCCGCCGCCACCTCCTCCTCACTCCACCTCCAGCTTCCACAACTACCCCACAGCCGCAGCCTCCTCCTCCGCCGTCAGTTCCGTCCCCGTACAACCACGCGCCTCCCAGTCCTCCCCCCTCGGTCCACGGCCGCAAGAGAGTCGTGATCTGCGGTATTTCGTATCGGAACTCCCGACATGAGCTGAAAGGTTGTATCAATGATGCCAAGTGCATGAAGTACTTGTTGATCAGCCGGTTGAAGTTTCCTGAGTCCTCCATTCTCATAATCACTGGTAACTTGCCTCGATTTCATATATGTCGAAATCATTTGTATTTTTACAAAATTTTGGTTGATCGTCTACTGGTTAGCTGCTAATTCAACTGCCAATTGTGATTTTTTATAGTTTGCCCAATTACTATTCTTGATGATTCTTTTAATTCATTGTTACCAAGTTCTTAATTTGAAGCTGAATTTCCCATATTAATCCGATTTGTTGTTTTATTTTTATTATTCACAAAAAATATATTATCTAAAATTCTTCATTGTCTCACATAGCGTCTAATTTCTAGGATCGACAACATACCACTATACGAGAATCCTAGAGATGGTCTTACGGTGGTTTTCAGGAATTCACGCTCATTGGTTCTTTTCTTTTTTCTGTGTTTATTGCTTAGCTATTATGTTCTCTGCATTTTCTTTTTTATTTGCTCTCATTATTCCATTTGCTTTTGGGTACTTTTTTTTATGCCTTTAGTTGCTGAAGATAGTGTGTGTATTTGGATTTTGATTACCTTGCTTTCCTAGATTCTGAATGTATTCTTCATGTTTGACACATATGTATTCCACAATTCACACATCTAATTTCATCTGCTCTCTAGATTCTTATTTGCATATATGATAGCTCACGGTTCTGAATCCTAATAGGGGAAGCTTAATTGTATCCAAGTTTTGATCAAATGATCCTTCAAATTACTGCAGTTTGTGAATTTGGGGAGACAGAAGAATTATATATTAAGATCCTAATTCCTCTTCATTTCCATTCCTCATTCTTCTGTGATTGTTTACTGAACATGATTGGCGCAGATCTTGTGAATAATTTGGTTCTAACAAAATGGGTTGATTCTGGCTCTGGTATGCTGTTTGTTGTTCAGATCCGGTCAATATATATATATATATATACACACACACACAAGATGATTAACTAATAATTTGGAGGGTTATTACTGATTAACTAATGGTAATAAGTCATTTGAGTTCTGTAAATCAACATTGTGCTAATTGTCGATCAGTTATTTATTAGACCAGGAATTTGCATGTAAGCAGGGGATTTAACTAAACTTCGTACCTTCATTGAGGGAATGGAGGCTTCCATGGCTACCGCAGACCTCCACAAACATCCTCTGGTAAACTATATATAAAAATAGATTTCTCTCTTAATCACATAAAAGAAACCATAAACCTAAAAACTTTTGCTGCATTTCTCTTGTACTCTTTTCACACATACATAGCAAAGCTATTTTTCGAAGGTCTTTTTTCTTCTCTAGTTTATTGTGTTGTGCACTTCTCTTCATCTGCATGCAAATGCGTCTACAGTTTTATCTCGCTCTTAGAATGAAAACTAGCCCCATTTTAGGTTTTATCACCTTATGGATGCACGTCATTAACCACCTCAATGCCCCACTGCTGCTGCGTGCCTTGTTTGCAGAAGTGATGCAGTAGTGTGCATTGATTACTTTGTTTTCTTGGAATGACGTTTCTGATATTTGCAAAGCAAAAATTGCTTTTTAAGAAGTCCTACACTAGTAAATTACTACTTTAAAGTATTAAAGAATTACATAGAGTATTATTACTTTAAATAATTGAGTTTAACCTTGTTTAGAAATTGAAAGTCTATAATAGAAAGTATAGCATAGTTTTGCAAGAAAAATTGGATTATCCCATCTTTTTTATGTCAATCATAGTGATTGTTGATCAGGTTTATTTGGATGTATCATTCCTTACAACTTCCACCAAATCTCAGCTCCAGCCAATTTGCTAGATCTGTATATTTTTTAAAACCTTGTGTCCTAATTGTTGGTATATTGATTCTCTTATGTATGGTAGATTGGTTTATTTTACATAGCAAATAATCCAATAATTGATTTTATTTTTAATTAAATAGTTGATTAGAAAGGTGTATCATAATTTTATTTTTTAAAGGTATTAAATAGTTTGGAGTTTTCTCTTCCTGAAGGATATCCGTCCATAACATATGGTTGGTCAATAAGTTCTGATCTTTTTGAGATATCCCATGGTTATCTTCGTGAAATTCATTTTATTTGTAAGTATCCATTTTATTATCTTCTCCCTTACACATGGCTGCTCCCTTTACTTATGTGGGTTTATTCCTTTTCCCCCTTTTTTGAATATATTATATCTTTTCCTTCACAGATGCATGCAGCAAGCTTTCTATATGCCATCCTTTGCCAAGTAGGTGATTGATTCCAAACCAAATGAGGATATGCATAGATAGATCTTGACAATCCATTGAACTTGTTCAAATCAACCATTTTTTGCCATGGTAGGTGATTGATTGGTTATTTCCTATTGGCAGAAGTTTCCCTATAATCATACAACAGAATTGGGTCTCGATCGTTTCCTGCATAGATGAGCATCGAGGTGAGATATCTTGTATCTATATATGTATATCTATATATATAATTTGTAAGGTAACATATTATCAATGTTATTATTTAGTGATCATATTTTATTTTGAATTAAAATTCACAGGCAGAAGCTAATGGTGGTGAGTTGCCTGATTTTTGTAATTTTTATGAGAAATCACATAAGTGACGAAGAAGTGGAGTCATCCTATTTGTAGTGAGCTAATATGTAAGTAATCAAAAGTTGCACATTTAAAGTTATAATTTCCTTATTAGTTAAATAATATAACTAATCGTTCAATGCTTTTTTTTTAAAACAACGACAGACACAAATGTTTGAGTGTGCGAGATGAGGCTTCCCAGTTCGGAGCACCGATGACACGGAGGCATTTAAAGGATGGTGCTTGGGGAAAATAATGGTTACCTTAGAGGATTTGGGGCCGGTCCAAAACCCTTTTCCTCTTTTTCCAAATATGATGTTGAGTCACGAACACGTGAGGAGGAGATATAAAGACTTAGATTTGAGATGGTGGTATTTCGTGAGGAACAACAACGAGAACACGATGAGTTGTAGAGAGAGAGAGAGTGAGTGAGGAGCAGCAAGCTCATCGCGGCGCACAACAGAGACAGATTGATCAACTTCAAAACATCTCGAGGCAACTCCCGCCAGCTTTGTGATGGTTGGTCACGTGATCCAAACTTTAGTAAGTATATTTACATTTCTAGTTCATAGGAAAATAATGCTAAGTATTTTATGCTAATCAGACCTCGTGCCTAAACGAACTTGTAGAAACTAACGAAAAAAAGTAAAAAAGCTAAAACTGTCCGTTTGAGAGGCTAAAAGTAAAAAAGCTACCAAATGGTCCGAGAAATGGCACGAAAAGCTCTAAAATAACTTGTAAAAACTAACGGCACCTAATTGTGATACCCGGGTAGAGAGTTAGACCCAAAAACGTGAAAAACTTAATGAAAAGTCGAAAGCGGTCCATTTGAGAGGTCAAAATGTAAAATAATCACAAAACGGTCCGAGAAATGGCACAAGCAGCTCGCTCGTGCCTAAGCAAACTTGTAGAAACTAACGGTATGTGATTGCAATATCCGAGTAGAGAGTTAGACCAAAAAACCTAAAAAAAACTTAATGAAAATGGTTCGTTTAAGAGGTCAAAACGTAAAATAACCATCAAACGGTTCGATAAACGGTACGAGCAGCTCGCTTGTGCCTAAACAAACTTAGAGAAACTAACAGACACGTGAGTATGATACCCAGATAGAGAGTTAGATGAAAAAACGTAAAAAAGCTTAACAAAAATGGTCAGCTTGAGAGGTCAAAACGTAAAATAACTACCAAATGGTCCGAGAAACGGCACGGGCAATTCACTTGTGCCTAAACAAACTTATAGAATCTAACGGTACGTGATTGTTATACCCGGGTAGAGAGTTAGATCCAAAAATATAAAAAAAAAAAATTAACGTAAACGGTCCATTTGAGAGGATAAAAAGTAAAAGAAACACCAAATGGTCTGAAAAACAGCACGGGCAACTCGCTTGTGCCTAAATAAATTTATAGAAACTAACGCCGCGTGATTGTGACGTCCGAGTAGAGAGTTAGAGCTAAAAACGTTAAAAAAAAACAAAAAAAAGTCTCGTTCGAGAGACCAAATCATAAAACACCCCCAAAATAATACAGGGAACAACATGGGTAGAGAATTAGAGCTAAAAATGTAAAACTTAAAATCATTTTTTTTATAATTGAGGTAAAAAATAACGATAGTTATTTTTCTTTTTACGGATACGCACAAATGGATAATGAAATTCATATTACGGATGATTGAATTTTTTTTGATGTCTTGTTTTGCATGAATTATTAAATATATTTGGATGAATATTATTTATGGATCATTATATTTAATTTGAGATGACTTTTGAATGAATTTGTTATTATGTTTTATGAATTGATGAATGTTATTTTTGGACCGTTATATTCAATTTGGGATGACTTCCGGATGAATTCATCATTACGTTTTATGAATGCATGAATAAATATTATTTGTATGCAGGGGTTATATGTCGGGGAGAGGTATTTTTTTTAAGAATAAATAAAAATAATTTGTTAAAAAAGTTAGTATTTTTGGCTATCAAATATTTTGGTCACCAAATATTATAATGTAATAGTTTTGGTGACCAAATTTTTCTCGCTAAAAGTATAAATGCATATTTTGGGTAATTAATAATTTTTGTAGCTAAAAGTATCATAGATGTTCGGTGACGAACTATTTTTGTAACATATGAATATCATTGTGGACTTTTGGCGACTAAAAGAATTTAGTGGCCTAAAGTAGGGGCATAAATTTGGCATGTACTGTTTATTCTCAACCTGGTCTGAGGTAGGCTTGAGCCCGAGCCTAGTCCGAGGATCCTCGGGCGGGGCTGGGCCAAGGTATTGGGACCCGAAGCCCGGCCTGAGCCCAAGCCCAAACCCCGGCTCGAGGCTCGAAAAAATGAAGGAAACGTAACATCCCTCTCCCAGGAGGATAAATACTCCAGTTAAGAAAGGTGTTACAGCTAACCTAATTCATTTTTCCTCTAATTCATAATGGAAAAATGCTTCACATAAACATTCTAAGCATCAATCATCCTTAATATCATACATAAACTAAAGGGATACACCATCCCAATACATTAACAAAACTATAATTAAGGGATACTCAATCCCATAAGTGAAACAACTATAGTATTCATTGTTTACCATTACAACCCAAAACTCTTGCTTAATATTACAAAACATTCTTATCCATACATTCAGTCCTTCCTTTGGCACATGTGAACCCAAGAACTATCCCGACCTGTAATTTGCAACCACAAGGTAACAGGAGAGTGGACTTAGTATTAAAATGAAATAAGAAAATAAACATCTTTATGTAAAAGCAATTATACTCGATCACAATACATGCTTGAAATAAAAATAAGTTCCATGCTCTTCAATCATAACACTTGTAAACATTTACCAAATCATTTGTACTAAACTCACATTCATATGTTACATTGTCTCAAGTATACACAATGATTACACCAAAACAACTCACGCTTAATGTGTCCAAGTAGTCGTCTAACCTCACGACCGAGAGTTTCGACTGTACCGTTACCCCACAATAACGCTTCTATTTTTAGAGAGACGCGTGTGAGGACCACTCATTCACACCAGTGGTAGGTGCCTGTTGTCCACCACTGGACTACTGCCCAACAAGGGGCAAAAGCTTTACTAGCACATCAAATACCCACACACGGGGTAAAGCCTTTAAGACTAACCAAACACCCACTTAGGGTTAATGTCACTATGGCTATCCTCACCCACACCTGGGGCTACTCGGGATGGTTACCCGTATAACTTGGCACACACAACACCCATACCATGCAAGATACAAATTATGAACATGATCTCATCCACCACTTTCGATAATTACAGAAGTAAAATTGCCTTACAATGATCAAATCATTTGAAATTACAAACATGCTTTTAAAGAATTATCCATGAGATCTATTTTCAAAGCATGCTACAAAACATTTGAAATAAACACATTCTTCCACATTTCATTTTAAACAACTAGCCACTCTCATCTTTGAAAGATCAAGCTTTAAGCTAATCCACCACCTTCACGAGGAGTTTCACTTTCAGATTCGCTTGCCTTCTTAATTCCTATAATACATAGAAAACATAAATAAGGATCTACCTTAAACTTATGATATTCTACCCCGTTATGTTTATCAGGTGTTAAATGAGTTTATTAGGAACATATTTCATGAAAGAACCTAAGATCAAAAGGATCTACAAGTGTTCCAAAACACTAGAGAAACAACATGAATTTCCTCCACTTGAGTCGACTCAGGCCTATATTAGGTCGACTCAAGTCATTGGATAGGGCTAGGGTCGACGCTGGGGTTGACACATCTCGACTCATACGCACACTAGCACAGCCTTGGGTCGACTCACTGGTACTTTGGGTCGACCCACAAACCAAGGCTTACAATTTGAGTCGACACCCACCACACTTGGATCGACTCAAATTCTTGCCTGTTAAAACTCCCGAGAGCAAACTTTATTTGAGTCGACACCCAAGCTCCATGGGTTGACTCAATTCCCTGCCTGTGAAAACTACTGAGAGCAAGTTTTATGTGAGTCGACACTCAAGCTCCATGGGTCGACTCAATCTGTTGTCTGTTACAAAATCTAAAGCCTATCATCACTTGAGTCGACTCAAACCCCAAATGGGTCGACTCAAACTTCGGAAAAACAAGGATGTTCTGTTTTGCTACAATTCTGTTTAAGGCCTCGTTTGGGAAATCTAACTTCTATTTTTGGTCTATCAACAAGACATAAACTTCACCCCAACACTTCAAATCTTTTCCTTCCAAGAAAACAACATGCATGTCCCCAAAATTCTCATAAAATTTCTGTTAACAGAGTTTTGTTTGTAAACTCTTTATAAGCTACAACCTCCTTCCCTCTTTGATTATCTCATCCAATTTTATACAATTTATTGTATTAAAAGTTCAAAGTTAAGCAAAAAAGAAAAGTAAGTTTTGTTACCTCTTCAACCCCTTTTCTAATCTGGTATAGAACTTTCAGATTTCAACCCAGAACCTCTTCTCCGTTTCTCCCTGTTCTTTAGCTCTTCAGAAGATTTCTCCTCACAGCTTCTCTCTCTAGTTCTCTCAATCGTTTTCTTCCTTCTCTCACCTTTCCACAGACTCCCTTAGACACACGAAAGTGGAGTCATGATTGAATCCATCGCCTCATGTCCTTTCACTGATCTTTGTCTGGGATTTTGTCCTAAAAAATTATGAAATAGACCCTTGAACATTATTATTTACACGGTTGTATCCTTTATACTTAAAATTTCTAAACAGATCCACAAATTAATTATATTGATTTCAACTTAACTCTTAATAAAATGTTATGGGGTATTACGTCTAGTTTTTTGGCCCTGCCCGAGAACCCCAACGGTCGTTTCTAACGTCTCTTTTTTATCAGACGGTCCAGATCTTTTGCAAATGGATCCAACGTTTGTAATAAAAGAGTCGTTGCTGGCCCGAACTCGGCCTACGGCTATAATTGATATTTTTTTTTTGAAAAAAAATTATAAATTTATATTTTCATTATAAATATCCCCTCTTCCTATATTTTTATTCAGTCAACTTAAACTCTCTCAATATCTCTTAATTTTTACTCTCTCTCAATTTATTTTTAAAATTTGATTAATTAATTTAATCAATTTTAAAATATTCTCAAAGGCTCAAGACTCTCTGTCACACCCACTCCCCTTAGAATATTTTACTTGCTCGGAGTGGTGCGAAACGAGCTCACCTGATAAGAAACCCAACAATAATACTAAGGATGCACTCTGCATCACTATACTTCATTCATAATATTCTCAACCTTGAATAAAAATTATATCAGTTACAAACTAATTATGCAACTCATACGGGATACACAATCCCCAATATACAAAAATGAGAGTCATTGCTCATCTCTCAATAGATTATTCTTTTATGATCTCATCCAGGTCTTATACTTACATCACAATTCTCTCAACCTCATCTGTACCATGGTGGACCGACCATCTTCCCTGTAACAAGATCTGCAACCACAAGTGGTTACAAGAAAGTAAACTTAGCATCATAATAAAAAGTATACCACAATAATAAATGCCAATGCAGGATTTTTGTACAGAAAACAAAATATTTGTTCTTGCAACTCTCTTGTAAAGTTTCAACATTCTGCTCACTATCCCAACCTATAAAGTTTAAAAAAAAACTTTATTCTTTTCATTTTCGGCCCTACGGCCCAACTTAGTTTTAAAAGCAATTTTGAAAATATACGACTCTACAGCCCAATTTTAATATTTTGTAAAATATTTTTATGCCGGCTCTACGATCTAGTATTTCAAGTTAGAAAATAACTTTCATACTTTGATACCCGACCCTACGACCCAAATTAGTTTAAAAGTTTTCATACTGGCCCTACGGCCCAAACATCAAGTTTAGAAAATATTATTCAGATTTCTAAACTCACGACTCTCTAGCCCAACTTGCAAATATTTAGCAGCATATAATATTTTTGCTCACAAACACACATACACTTACTACATCTTTCAGTGATCAAGTAGTCATTTACCTCACGACCGGGAGTTCTAATAGTACCTCAAACTCATTCACGATTCATTTAATTAGAGTGGCTGAGATGAAGACCACTATTTATCACCAGTGGTAGGTGCTAGTAATTCGAACATAACTCACATAAGCCTTTAAGGCAACAACTCGGTATAGCCGCAACAACTCGGACAAAGTCCGTAACAACTCGGACAAAATTCGCAACAACTCGGGATGGTTACCCGCAATAACTTGACACTTTTCGATAACATAATATATTTAAAAAAATATATATATTGTCACACACACATGCTCATAATCTCTAGATTTAAAGAGAAAATAACTTTTATTTGTACAAGCAATATATGCTCACAATGTTTTTCACAAAATTCTTTCATAAAAATAATTAGTTAATTGATAATATAAAACATGATAGCAATACATGCTCATAAAGGTATTTAAAATATTTTCATAGTATACAAGTTATTATGATATTGCTAGTCACTCTCACCTGATTGTCGACCAACGCGACGCCTACCTCGTTCAACTTTGAGGCGGCACATGCAAAATTCAGTATAATTTTTTTTAATTTAAAATAAATTATTAAAATAGAATTAATAGACTAATTAAACTAAAATAAACTAACTAATAATGTGACTAATATAATTAATGAAAAGATTCTGAAAT
>JAUTBS010317338.1:0-18020 GCA_032361285.1 Aequorea victoria
ATTATAATTGGTGACGAACATACAAGGAGTTATATGAATTTTTATTTCTTTGCCGAACATTTACAGATTTCAATAGACTTTAATTTTTATGTCGAATATACATGGATTTTATATTTGTATTGAACTTGTTTAGGTTTCTATTTTAAGCCAAGCATGGACTTTTGATACTTGGCACGCTTGAAAGTCTATACTTTATGACCGAACATGAATTTTATATATTGAGCAAGTACATATTTATATTTTATGGCCAAGCAACGATTGTTTTATGAGCATAGTTGGATTAACCACCGAATTTGGCTATATTAACTACTGAACTTGGTTGGATGGACCACCAGACTTGGCTGGATGAGCCACTGAACTTGGCTGGAATAGACTATCGAGTATCATTGAATTAATACTTCACTAATTGTGGCTAGATTAGACCATGAAACATCCCTAGATAAGCCACCTCATTGCTGGATGAGCTACCGAGTATGATTGGATAAGCTTCAAAACAAAAGCAGAGAAAGTGGCTTGGTGATTCATGTAGCCGAACAATAACTAATATGATTCAAGAATCTTTTGCTCCCTTCTTAGCAAGATCAAAGAAACTGAAAGCTTGGGGCAAATGAAGTGGGCTGAACATTTGGTTAGTCGAACATATCAACTAAATACTCGATTAGCTTAACTGTCGAACATGGGAGAGACACGTGGTATTGCGCTCGTCTTTGACTACTCGACTAAGAGATGATGATAGGCCTTATCTCAAATCTTGAATAGACATCTTGTAAGCCTTATCCCGTTCATAGATTGTGATAAGTTTTGTCTATATCACCAGTCAAGATAGTCTTGAACAACTTTACGAGTTATCACTTATCTAAATTACTTACATTATAAAATAGGGGTAATGACTCTCATTCGGGGGAGACAATCACATGCTGGAATAATCATTACATTATATCTCTTCGTGATAGGGGGATGACTTGAGCATCGGAGTACTCCCGATCGGCCACCGTCGGTCGAGGAACATTGATGGTGTTCTCTTTTATTAGAATCTTAAATCTTAAATTCATAGAAGTATTCATCATCTTTGTTGAACTTTCATGATTATCAAGTAAAAGTACTTTTTTTTTGTACCCAATCGAATCCAAGCGATCTCAATCAACAGAGTTTAATATTAGAAGTTTCGAAGATGAAGGCACTTTAAACTAGCTTACTTGGAGAAAGGTGAAGCTAGCTACCCCGCAGCAGAATCCAAAGAAGAAGATGATGCTGTATTGAAATAGCTCAAGAAGATTCAAATTAACCTAAGTATTGGGGGGCTATTGATGGCATCCCACAAACACAGGCAAGCCGTGCTGAGGCTCTAAGCAACGATAACATCTCCATTGACACTACTCATGAACAGCTGGTAGGAATGGTTGCTCCTACTCGGCTGAATAATGTCATTGCTTTCACAGAGAAAGATCTTCCCGTCGAAAGACCTTTACACAACGAGCCCCTCTATATCACAGCAAAGTGCCTCAGGAAATGGGTACATGTGGTATTAATCGATAATGGGTTAGCACTGAATGTCTGCCCACTCAGAATAGTGCACTGTCTCGGGTTAAAAGAGTAGGACTTCACGCCAACTACCCAGGGGGTACGAACCTATGATAATACCCACAGAAACGTGTTGGGGGTAGTCAAGTTCGCTGTTACCATAGGACCCACCGAAAGTGAGATAGAAATCCATGTACTGAATGTACTGACCTCCTTTAATCTGTTGTTAGGCGAATCTTGGTTGCATGACCCCAATGTCCAGGAAGTTTCATCCACCCTCCATCAAAAGGTTAAAATGATAAGGGATGTGGCTGTCCTAACTATTTTTGGCGAATCAAGTATCCAGACATCTGCCACTGATGGCACTCTTTTGCTTGAAGTACAGCACGAGGAAGAAGATCTCACCCTGAGCAGTTTTGAATTTGATGAAGCAGTAACCATTTAAATTTTGATGACTAGAGAACAGCTATGCGTGAAACCTCAGGCGATTACAATGATGGGAAAAATGTCGTACTTCCCAGGCCTAGGGCTTGGAAAAAGTCAACAAGGTAGAACTGAACCGATATATGTTTAGGGCAATAGCCATGCCTTTGGTCTGAGATACAAGCCCATAGTCCAGGACTTTGCTAAGGAGAGAGAGGAAGAAAAAAGGAAGGCATGGGCCAAAAGAAGCAAGATAGAACATCTGGCCCCGCTGCCAGCCTATGGGCTTCTAAATGGACAGTTTGTAAAGGAAGGTGAAACTATTCTATTCTGTGGATTTCTGGAACCATGGATTGACGAGGGGTCTGGACAAAAGACACATGTCCTGAAAATATTCTTTGAACATCAGCTGACGGACAGCGAGCCCGAGGAAGACGAGGCAAAATATGAAGCCGTAATAGAGAAAATGCGCGAGAAAGACTGGATCGAGGACCTGGAGGAATTCACGCTGGGGTTTCTCTTTGAGGGAGCAACTCCAATACACGCAGAAGAAGCCGCGGAGAAGATTTCCATGTTAGGCATCAATGAGCCATTCGACTGCTCCAGCTTAATAACGAACGAGGATAGTATTGTAATTGAAAATTGTGCTTACGAATACAATATTTTGGGTGATGTAGATAGTGAGTCAGAGTTTGAGTCGGACTCGTCTACATCTATAGATTCAGAGTCTAGTGGTGAGTCCACCGTGCATCCACCTATTGGGGTGTCTCGGTCTTCTATTTCAACTCAATATACGTCAAAATCTGTAACCTTCGAAGTTAATAATAATAATATGGAGAACTCTTCTAGTTACCCTGTTATACTTCTATTTGAATATTTGATTTCTGATGCAACTAATTTTGATGGGGTTGTTCTCCAGGAATTAAAATTTTTAATTGAAAAAGAAGAAGAGAGCGCGATAAACCTTTAATTGAAGAAACATTTTCAATAAATTTTGGTACTGAGAAAGATCCCCAAATGGTGCAGATCAGTTCTGTTTTATCAAATAAAGAATGTGATCCATTAATAAAATTATTAAAGAAATTTAAAGATATCTTCGAGTGGTCATACGCAGACATGCTCGAAATTGACCCAGAAATTGTCCAGCACAAAATTCACCTCTACCCCGATGCCAAACCAGTGAAACAAAAGCTAAGATGTGTAAGACCTGATTGGGCCCTCAAAATCAAGGAGGAAGTTACCAAACAAGTAAACGCCGACTTTCTTCAGGTGACAAAGTACCCCCAATGGGTTACTAATATTGTCCATGTGCCAAAGAAAGACAGTCCGGTGTGAGTTTGTGTTGACTTTCGTAATCTTAACAAGGCAAGTCTCAAAGATGACTTTTCTTTTCCACACATAGACGTCCTGTGGACAACACTACCGGTCATGCCATCCTATCATTCATGGATGGATTCTCATGTTACAACCAGATCCTCATGACCCCCAAAAACAGAGAAAAGATTACGTTCACCACGCCCTGGGGAATGTATTGTTATAGGGTTATGCCTTTCGGTTTGAAAAATGCAGGAACCACATATCAACGTGCTGCAACGACATTACTCCATGACATGTTACACAAAGAAATGGAGGTATATGCCAATGATGTGATTGTCAAATCTAAAGACCGTGAAGGACATACTCCAGCCTTAGAGAAATTCTTTGAGAGAATTCAGAAGTACCAAATGAGGCTGAATCCACAGAAGTGTGCTTTTGGAGTTACAGCAGGAAAAATGTTAGGATTCATCATCACTCAAAGAGGGATAGAGGTCAATCCTTCTAAAATTAAGGCGATTCTGCAAATGCCTCCCCCGAATATGGAGAAAGAAGTTAGAGGATTTATTTGAAAAATTTAGTTCATTAGTCGTTTCATCTCGAAGCTGAATACAACTTGTGATCCACTTTTCCATTTTCTTAAAAATAATACAAAATTCTAATGGGATCAGTATTGCCAGAATGCCTTCGAGTCTATCCAAAAGGGCTTATCTAGTGGTGAACAAACTTTGTGTAACAGACGAAGAAGGTCAACAAATCGTGAAAGAAGTACATGGAGTCTGTGGGCCTCACATGAACGAGATGACATTGGCCAAGAAGATCTTGTAACAAGGCTCACAATGGAAATGGACTGTGTTAATTTTGTCAAAAGATGCTGCAAGTGCTAAATCCATACAAATCTAGTACATCTTCCACAATCAGAACTATACAGTATGACTTTCCCTTGACCATTTTTAGTCTGGGGAATAGACATCATTGGAGAACGGACATGAATTCATCTTAGTGGACGTCGACTATTTCATTAAATGGGTCAAGGTTGCTTCCTTTTCAATCCTCAAAGCTCATCACGTGGCCAAGTTTATCAAGTATAACATCATATGCCGATATGGTGTTCCTCACAAAATTATATCAGATAATGGATCTCACTACCAAGGGGAAGTGCTAGATTTACCAGAAGAATACAGAATCACTGCGCACAAATCATCCCCGTATAGACAGCAAACCAATGGAGCAGTCAAGGCGGCTAATAAAAATATTAAGAGAATCTTGCAAAGGACAATAGAAGCCAGTAAGGATTGGCCTGAAAAGTTTCCATTTTCCCTTTGGGGGTACAGGACGTCAATTCGAGCCCCGACAGGAGTCTCCTAATACTCTCTAGTATACGAGATGAAAGTTTTTCTACATGTAGAGCTAGAGGTTCCTTTTCTCCGAGTAATAGCAGAATGTAGTATACCAGAAGCAGAATGGCAGAGCGATCGTTTCGAGGACTTACTTTTGTTTGACGAAAGAAGACTGAGGGCGCTCTTTCATGTTCAAGGCCATCAGAAAAGGGTAACCCTGGCATTTAACAAAAAGGTTAAAACCCAGAACCTCAAGAAAGGGGACCTCGTGCTCAAAGGAATTTGAGCCCCTATCTTTGATCCAAGAGGAAAATTCAAATCAAATTGGGTCGAGCCATATATAATCAAAGCCATTATGATGGGAGAAACCGTTACTATTATGAACCTGGATGAAAATACTTTCAATACCACAACCAATTTGGATCAACTCATAAAGTACTACCCTTAAAAAAAGATTTCAAAATAAGAGAGGTTCGCTGGGTTTAAAAACTGATGAAACAAACCAACAACTCAGGAAAAAGTAAGAGCATCTCGCAACGTTGAAAACTTAAAAGGGCGGTTTTGGCAAAACAATGGTATCAAAAAAGGAGAGTGTTAAAGCACGAGTGGGAACAAAACTTTAGTTTGAAGTTCGGCCCAAACCTGTACATAAATAAACTTCTCCTAAAAAAGAAAAAGGGAAAACACAATTTACCCAAGTACTTCATCTTTCAAAACCCTCTATCTGATTATGATTCCAATGTAAAAATCTTTTTAAAATCTTTTGATATATTTTCATTATATGATAAAAACAAATATCAAACGAACGAAGTGAAAACATCAAAGATCAGAAAAATGAGAATTTCTCATTACTTAGCTTTAAACGAATAAAGTTTATACATGAAAAGGGAAAAATGCAAATCCTCAGTCTTTTTCTAAAACAAAAAACAAAAGAGAAGGAAAAATAACATAATAATGGAAGTACAGCACGAACAACCAGATTGAGTCATCATTTCTTCACATCGTTGTCTTCATCCCACTTTATATACCATCCCAGCTGTATGGATTACACATTAGAAAGGCATCACTCAGGAATTTCCTGAGTCAATCATCTTCTGGGATGACCAGAACTACCGATAATGCTCCAGAAAATGAGCATAATGAGAATAAGTGTTCATGTGAGTCGATGCCAGAGGGAACGTTTGAGCACGGCCCAGCTGACGCAGAATGCAAGAGGCCAAATAGAAAGTGGTTAGCCTCAAGCCCACGAGCAAGACATTGTGATGCTCCATGGTCAAAGCCGTCGCTACAGGAATAGTCCACCAGGGACAACGCCTACAGATGTTTTCGCCAGTCTAAGCCTCAAAGAAATCTTGTCACTCAGACATGGTAATGCAAGGGCAGCAAACCCTTCTTGTGAGAAAGGCTCTCGGAGTATAGACTCCATGTAGCACCCCACTCCCCAGAGGATAATTAAACCCACTCGGAGTGGTGCCACGTCATCTCTCCTTAACTAATACTATATAAAAGATCATCTGTCAAATTTTAAAACCATAAAACAAGCTTCAACCAAAACAACCACTAAGGAAAAACTCCAACACATACATACATCCCCATACATCATGTAACTGGTGGAAAACTGAAATTCAACTATATACAACAAACCGGTATAAACAAAAGAAGACTATACTACAAAGTCTTCACCTCACGACTGATCCTCCACTTGGCACTATGGACCGACATCTACCCCAGCCTGTAGTCTGCAACCACAAAGGTTACAGGAGAGTAGGCTTAGCATCATAGTCAAGAGCATACAAAAATAGAGTATAACCATATAGGTTTTATACATAAACAACATTTTCAATTAAAATAAGCCATGCATGAGAAACACACTCATAGTTCAGCTCACTAGCCAACACATATAGTTTACTCAAAAACCCTCATTTCTTTTACACACGGTCCAACGACCACACAAAAGGTTTCAACATGCTCTTTAACCCCTTTTTATATACACACACGGCTCTACGGATAAACTCCCATGATATATAAAAAATACACTCACACATGCAATCCGGCCCAATGGCTCAAATGGTTTAAAATCATCAACTGGCACAAAGGCCCACAACACGTTAAAAAAACATTATTATAATTCTAACCCATGGCTTAATAGCCAAACATGTACTATACTTAATAGTAATACACATGTACTCACTAGCACACCCACCCACACACACACTCACACATCATCCAGCGGCCAAGTAGTCGTCTAACCTCACGACCGAGAGTTTCAACGATACCGTAACCTCACTACAATGTTTATATGATAAAGTGACGTGTATGAAGGCCACTTGTTATGTCATCAGTGGTAGGCGCAACTTTACCCGCAACTCGGGTAATTCGCACTGAGAATTATGCCTTAGAAGGCCGCACATAAGTGGATAAGCCACCTCACACCCGTTATACCCACTACACACTTGGGGCACGGGGTGGTTATTATGCCATTATGGCTATTATGTCCCACTACGCACTTAGGGTACGGGATGGTTACCCATATTAACTTGGCACCTTCTGACAAAACAACCCACAATATAGCAAATATCTCCACACGCACACACAAGCAACCCATGCTCACACTCTTTGTATAGAGAAACATAGCTTTTCAACCACACTAGCAACATATGCTCTTATTCTTTATAAGAAAGAGAAACATAATTGGATATTTAAATCACACATGTTTATAACATATTTTACATTAGAAATACTTTGCAACTTGATGATGAAACACAATGCCAAGCACACCACACAACATGCCCACAACACACTTTTCATCAAAAACTCTTTTCAACGGGTGATAAATGTATATCACAATGCATACAATAAAATATGCTCCAGAAAGTGTATAAAACATTTTACAATATGCTAATGGTTATGAATAAGCTAGCTACTCTCACCTCAAAATCAAAGCTTCAGACTGGGCCACCGCTCTCACGAGATGCTTGCCCCTCCTCCTCGAAAACCTTTTCAAGACCTATAACATAAAGCAACTATACATAAGGATCTACCTTAATCTCATATAATTCTACCCCCTTATGTTTTTCAGACGTTAGATGAGCTTATTAGAGACATACTTCATGAAGAAACCTAGGGCCAAAAGGGTCTACAAATGCTCCAAAACACCACTGAAGAAAAATAATTATTTTTCCTTCATTTGGGTCGACTCAGGCCCATGTTGGGTCCACACACACGCACAAAAACAAGGCCAGGGCCGAGGCAAGGGTCGACAGTCTCAACTCAAACACACACGCGGGTTGGGGTTGGGTCGACACATACCACAATTGGGTCGACTCAACCAAGAAGAAACCACATTTGGGTCGATGCTGGGACTGACACACCTCGGCTCACGCGCACACTGGCACCACCTTGGGTTGACTCACTGGGACTTTGGGTCGACCCATACACAAGGTCCATACTTGAGTCGACACCATGACCACTTGGGTCGACTCAAGTGTTCGCCTAATAAACAACATAGAGCATCCACTTCCTGAGTCGACACCCACCTCTCTTGGGTCGACTCAACTCACCGCCTGCAAAAATTATTGAGAGTAGAAAATGCTTGAGTCGACACCCCCATCTCTTGGGTCGACTCAGCCCATCAACTGAGAAAAGAACAGAGTCCAACACAACACTGAGTCGACACCCATCCTCCAAGGGTTAAACTCAGACTTCGGAAAAAGGGAATGCTCTATTTTCTGTATGTCTTCTATTTAAGGGGCTATTTGGGTGGAAAAATGAGGTTTTTCCACACCATTCAAGGCTCAACAACTTCCACAATCTACTCTCCTCCATATCCATGACTTCCAACACTCCAAAATCCCCCCACAAGGATCTTTCTACCAAGATTTTTTAAAGAAAAACTAGATTTCTCCCAACAAAATACCCAACTATGGGTACACATGGAGATCTACAAGGACAAGGTCTACAACAAGGAAAGACTGAAGATTTTGATTTCATGCTTTAGTTAAGGAAGATATTTCATGACGTTAACCCCATGGGAGTCCAGAATATGATTCTTACCTCAAAATCTCACGAACGTCTTCAATAGCGGTTCACACCTCCTTTCTTCCTCCTTTTTCTTTGTCTATTCTCTAAATGGCGTGAAGAAACTCCACTGTTATAGCTCCAACACTTCTCTAGTTCCCACATAGAACCCCTTACTCACACTTTTTCACAATTTCTCTCTTCCTCTTCCTTTCTCCTTCTAATCGCCATTTCGGTTCTCTCTCCCTCAGACGAGCGTCTCTCTCTCTCTCTCTCTCTCTCAACCTTCAGACAAGAATTGACACTCCCACCTACCAACCTCAAATCATAGTCAGGAGGTCAAATCTCCTTCCCACAATCTACACAAAGCTTTCATTCTTTATGATATTTATACATTTCAACTCTCATTCCTTCCAATTTATTATTTTGCCCCCATTTTTACATTTTGTATCATTAATTTCATCATTAATCCACACCACAATTCAAACAAGGACTCACCTTGGGTCTCAAACTAGGTTAATATTATTTTATTATTTTCTTGAGAAAATACAGGATGTTACACTCCATCCAGTGGATACTCCAAAATGTCCACCTTCTCCATCAACCAGATCTGAGAGAAAAATACAAAAAAATGAGAGTTGAGTGGAAAAATTGTGAAATACGAGAAAATGAGAGTTTAGTGGAAAAATTAAAAATGTAGATAAATGAGAGCTGGATGGAAAAATTGAGAAAAATATATATAAGGAGAGCTTCGAGAGATACCTGGAGGAGCAGGGGGCTGCCCGCAAAAGAAAAGGAGACACCAGATTGCACAACGTCCAAACCAATCAGTGTCTCAGCTAAGATCAGTGGTACAAAATTCTCCCCCTCCTTCATTTGAGAGGCTACATGTACTAAGGTAGTATTGACATTGTCATCTCCCGGGGAAAGAAAGAAATGGGCTAGAAGATGGATGCACAGAGCGTAGCGATGAAAAGACTGTTGAGAGAAATCAGAAAGAGAGCCGGTAGGGCAGAAGTGGCTCACCAGACAAGATATGTCGAGAACCTCACCATGAAGAACAAGAGAGGCTTCACTACCGCTCAATCTGCATAAATCCCTCAGGAGTTTATTTGGGCTTACAAGAGATGTGGGAATCAGAATCTCCTATCGAGTGAAGAGATGTAGGATAGCTCTGAACTCTTCAATGGTCGGACAGAGCTCTTCGTCTCTGAGTTTAAAAGTATGAGCCACTAGATCCCACAAATGAGTGGATGTCGTTAGGAAGTTCCAGTCCATCCTCACGGACCTCAAATGGAAAAGGGCGTTCAAGCCAAAAGTCACGAAATTGGTTTGCTCAATCTTAGTAAACTCATTGGTCCAGTAAAAGAGAGAATTTTGGGTGAAAGAAATCATGTTACAAAATTAGAGTTGGCTGTTAAAAGAATGCTGGGTATTCCTTTGTAGAAAATCTGGAGGACCTGAACCTAGCTTGAATCTGGTTTGAACCTGGCACACGCCACATCATCGTAGCACGCGCCATGTCATCCTTTCCCGTTATGGCGCACGCCACCTTTGTTTTCATAAAAATAGTTTTGTTCTCTCTCCCTGCTTTATGTCTGAGTTGTCACCACTAACACTTAATATCTACGGGTGGTTGCATAACCACTTCGGTCTATTCCTTACTATCCACTAACATCCATGAATATACATTCGATCAAATATAAAAATATAACAAAATATCAAAAAAGTGCGAGCACACCTCTGTAAATAAAATCTTGTATATATGTAATCTCCGTACATAAATACAACTGTAACACCCCTCTCTCGAGAGGGTAATTAATCCAAATGAGGAGGGGTGGTATAGCTTACCTCGTCCAAATCAAGCATAATATGATAAGGAATGCACTCCGCATTGTCTCAAATAAAAACATCATCAATCATTCTCACATGCCATACATACATACTACTAAGGGATACTCCATCCCGATAAAAAAAAGGTAAGATAACTACGGGATACTCAATCCCAAACATGAAAGATAAACAACATTGTAATTATTTGTTTACTTGTTACAATCCAACTTAGAATTATTACATAAAAGGCCTTCCTCTTCCCGGCACTAATGGATCAAAGTCTACCCCGAACTGTAATCTGCAACCACAATGTTACAGGAGAGTGGGCTTAGCATTAAAATGAAACAAGATATAAATCATTTCCATCATAAAGCATTTATGTAAAAGCGACATCACACACACCATCAAAAGATAGATTTCATGATTCTCAAACATCATACTTGGAATAGATTTATAGAAGCATTTCAATAACCTAACATCCGCGTGTTATAACTTATAAGCATACATAAGTATAACACCACACCCAACACACTCTTATAATGCCCAAGTAGTCGTTTAACCTCACGATCGAAAGTTCTGACGGTATCGTTACCTCAAAACACAACGCACTTCCATTTGAGTGGCGAGTGTGAGGGCCACTCATATATAACACTAGTGGTAAGTGTATCCATCCACAATGGGGCCTTATCCACCATTGGACCTTCACCCAACTTAGGGGTAATGCCTTTAAGGCTATCCAACACCCACACAAGGGGCAAAACCTTTATTGGCCAACATATGCCCACACAAGGGGTCACATTCTGTCCACCATTAGACTTCCACCCACTTAGGAATAATGTCTTTAAGGCTATCATGTGCCCACATAAGGGGCCCACCGAGATGGTTACCCGCTATAACTTGGCATATAAAAGAAACACATGCAACTCAAGATACATTTTGATCTCATCATTCACATAGAAACATGCTCACATTTGATAAACAAGAAGAAAACTTCATTTGAACACCCAAGCATATTTTTAAGAAAATACCCACGAGATCATCACAAAACATGTTATCCAAAACATTTATAAATACCCATGTTTTCTACATTTCATTTTACATAACTAGCCACTCTCACCTTTCACTTGAATGCTTCATAATTAACATCCTTGATTACGAGGCAACTCTTCTTTGTCCGCGGCTAAACCTCCGAGACCTAGATTACACAATAAACCATGTATAAGAAACAACTCCATGTGGTTCCTAGCATCTCACGTCATGATCTTATGATTACCCAAGGTCCTTATTTCTCACTAGAACATGTTCTACCCTCCAACTTAGAGGTTTCCCCACCCTATGATGTTCGGTAAATTTAATTCAAGGGATTAAACCTCTTCAATAATTTTTGACATAATTTTAGAAGATAGATGTGATCATTAGGTATATTTTTCATGAAAGAACCTAGGGCCAAAAGTAGCCACAAAGGCTCAGAAATCAAGTAGGAAAAACTATATTTTTTGTGCTTTGAGTCGACTCAGGACTGAGTTGGATCGACTCACGTGGCTCTATGTTGACTCACTTCTCCTTTGGGTCAACTCATTGTGCTCATAGAGGGGTTTGGGTCAAGACAGCGGTTGAGGCACGTCGACTCATGCACACTGGCTGGGGTTGGGTCGACTCAACTGGCTCTGGGTCTTGGCTTATGTCGATGCATGGGCTGAGACACAGCTACTAACACACGTTGTCTGAACTTGGGTCGACTCACACGAGAATTGGGTCAACTCACACAGGGGGTCTAAGCTTGGGTCGACACCCACAGAGGTCTGGGTTGACTCACGTCTTCGCCTGTCAAAATAACAGAGAGAAAAACCTCTTGAGTCGATACCCATAAAACTTGGGTCGACTCAGGCTACTGCTTGTTAAAACTACCGAGAGTTAAAATCATCTGAGTCGACTCAAAAGTCCTAAAAATGCTGGTGCTCTGTTTTTGTGTTTTCTTCGAAATAAGGGGCTATTTGGGTGAAAAACATGGTTTTTCCACTTCACTCAAAGCTCAACAACACCTACAAACTTCTCTCCTCGACACCCATATCATCCAACACTCCAAGATCTCTCATAAAAGTCTTTCTACCAAGATTTAAGAAATCAAACTCTAGGTTTCTCCCATTAAAATACCCAACAGTGGATAAACATTGGAGATCTATAAATGCATGCATCTAAAGCTAGGAAGAACTGAGGGAAAAGGTTCTATACTTCAATTAAGGGAGGTATTTCATGGCATAAAATATATGAGAGCTGAGAACACAATTCTTACCTCAAGAAACTCAAAGAACCACTTCAATGGTGGTTTACGCCTCTCCCCTTCATTCTTCTGTAAATGGTTGTGGAAATACCTCACCGTTCTAGCTCTAGAACTCTCAATACTCCAGGAAAACACTTCACTCACTCCTTCTCATGATCTTGAACAAAACCAAGGAAAAACTCTTAGATTTATTGGGAAAAAATGTGGGTTTCGGGTTTCTCTAGAGAGAGAAAGAGAACAGACTTTTTTTCTTGGGTTTCTGAGGGCCTGTCTTGCAATGATGGAAGAACAGAACAGATGGGACAAAGTGGGGTTGTCAGCCCACAAATCCCTGACATACAGATTGCCTCTCCAATTAAAAAGCCTCCACTTTAATTAATGTATTATATTATCCCACTCTCCACATTTTGAGGATTTAACAATTAATTCCCCCATTACTCCAATTAATTAATTGGATCAAGATTAATTATTAATTCCTATTTTAAGCTTGATTAACATTAATTATTCTTAAAATCTCATTTAGAAATTACGGGATGTTACATTCTCCCATCCTTAAAGAAATTTTGTCCTAAAATTTAAACGTACCTGATCAAAAAGATGTGGATATTTATGCCTCATGTCTTCCTCTCTTTGTTAAGTGTCTTCTTCCACAGAATGGCTGCGCGACAAGACTTTTACCAACGAAATAACCTTATTCCTCAAAACTTGCTCCTTCCGGTCTAGCACTTGCACTGGTTCTTTCTCATAAGAGAGATCCAATCTAAGATCAACAGGTTGCACTGATAAGATATGTAAAGGGTCGGTCATGTACTTCCTCAACACGGATACATAGAACACATCATATAACTTGGATAGATCTGGGGGCAGCGCTAATTGATAAGCCGTACTCTCAATCCTCTTCATGATCTCAAAAGGTCCAATAGAACGAGGACTCAACTTTCCTTTATTGCCGAACCTCATAACACCCTTCCATGGGGATACTTTCAAGAACACATGGTCTCATTCCTTAAACTCTAAGTCTCATTGTCGGTTGTTTGCATAACCTTTCTGTCTATCTTGAGCTTATTTCAACCTTTCCCGAATCAACTTGACCTTCTCTGCGGTGATCTAAACTATCTCGGGTCCCAACAATTTCCTTTCTCCTACCTCATCCCAACAGGTCGGGCTTTGACATTTTCTACAGTACAAGGCTTCATAGAGTGCCATTCCAATGGATGATTAGAAACTGTTGTAGTAAGTAAACTCAACCAAGGATAAATGATCCTCCCAGCTGCTTGGAAGATCCAAAACACACGCCCTAAGAATATCCTCCAATGTTTGTATGGTCCTTTCTGATTGCCCATCGGTTTGGGGGTGAAAAGTTGTACTGAATTTCAACACAGTTATCATTGCTCCTTATAAGCTCACCCAAAACTTTGACGTGAATCTAGGGTCTCTATCTGACACTACTATCACCGGCACCCCATGCAACCGAACAATCTCATCTATGTACAAGCTCACCTATCCATCGAGAAAGTCATCTTGATGGGTAAGAAATGTGCCGACTTTGTCAATCTGTCGACTATCACCCAAATAGCTTAATTCCCTTTGGGGAATCGCGGTAAACCGATCACAAAGTCCATGGCGATATGTTTCCATTTCCATTCTGGTATTGGCAAAGGTTGTAACAATCCTGTCGGCCTCTGGTGCTCAATTTTCACCTGTTGACACACCAAGCATTTGGAAACAAAGACTGCCACGTCTATTTTCATTCTGTGTCACCAATAGTTTCTACGTAAATCTTGATACATCTTTGTGTTCCCCGAATGCATCGTATATATAGAACCATGAGCTTCCTCTAGAATCTCTTTTCTCAAATTAGCATCATTAGGAACACACAAGCACTTCCCGTACATTAACACCCCATCCTCAGAAATCATAAAGTTCTTGTTCATCTTTCTAATGACTTCCTCCTGCAATCTCAACAAATGAGGATCCACCTTCTGAGCTTCTTGAATCATGTCTATCGACAAAGGTCAAAGCCTAAGATGAGAAAGTAGGATCATTCCTGTCTTTACTGATAACTACACCCTTGATGATAGCAGTTCTCAGAACAAACCGAGTTGTAATCCTTGTAAGTGTGCCACCCTGCCTGACGACTTTCTGCTAAGGGCATCGGCAGCCATGTTGGCCTTTCCTGGGTGGTAATTTATTGTGCAATCGTACTCCTTGAGCAATTTCATCCACCTCCGTTGCCGAAAGTTCAACTCTTTCTAGGTGAAAAGATACTTCAAACTTTAGTGGTTCGTGTAAATTTTTATCGTTTCCCCATACAAATAATGCTGTCATAATTTCAAGGAAAACACTATTACCGCCAACTCCAAATCATGAATGGAATAGTTCCGCTCGTGAGTTTTAAATTGTCGTGATGCATAGGCAATCACCTTTCCTTCTTGCATAAGCACACAACGTAGCCCTTGATGCGACACATCGGTATAAACCATAAAATTTCCTTTTTCTGAAGGAATTGTCAAGACTGGTGCAGTTGTCAACCTTTTCTTCAACTCTTGAAAAATTTCCATGCATTGGTCAGACCACACAAACTTCACATCCTTCTGAGTCAAACAAGTCAAAATTTTTGCTATGAAAGAGAAATCCTTCACAAACCTCCGATAGTACCCGGTTAAACCCAAGAAGCTACGTATCTCAGTCATGTTGGTTGGACTTTCCCATCCTACCACCGCTTCAATCCTTTTTGGATCCACCTGGATTCCATCACCGGATATAATATGTCATAGAAATACCACACTGTCTAGCCAAAACTCATATTTACTGAATTTGACATACAACTTGTGTTCTCGCAAGACTTGTAGCACTATCTTCAAATGTTCCTCATGTTCCTCCGCGCTTCGTGAATATATCAGGATGTCATCTATGAACACAATCACAAACTGATCCAGATACTCTCTAAACACTCGATTCATTAGGTCCATGAATGCAGCTGGAGCATTTTTCAATCCAAATGGCATTACCTCAAACTAGTAATGCCTATATTGGGTTTGGAAAGCAGTCTTGAGCACATCCGACTCTCGTACCTTTAACTGGTGATAACCCGATCTCAGATCAATCTTTGAGAACACACTAGTTCCTCGCAATTGATCAAACAAGTCATCTATCTTGGGCAAGGGATACTTGTTCTTAACTGTAACTCTATTCAATTGCCGATACTCGATGCACATTCTCAACGTTCTATCCTTCTTCTTTACAAACAACACAAGTGCTCCCACGGTTAGACACTGGGTCGGATAAAGCTCTTAGCCATCAACTCTTGTAACTGTTCCTTTAGCTCCCACAATTTTGTGGGGGACATCCTATAAGGTGTAATCAATATAGGTGACAACCCCGGATATAACTCAATAGTAAAATTGATTTCCCGGTCTACAAGTAGACTTGGTAAGCCATCTGGAAACACATCTGCAAAGTCACGAATAACTGGTATCCTTGAAAATCCCTGTTCCTCAGACTCGATATTCACCACACGTGCCAAAAATCCTTGGCAACTCTTTTGTAACATTTTAGTTGTCACACCCCAATTTGGGAACTATGACCGGCCATGGATAATGGCCTTGGCTCAACGAACCACGTAAGCCTTAAACCATTTTTAACTGATAATATGCTAATTAATAGAATCATGCAAGGATTTAAAACACTTAAAATCCATAATTATACACGTGGAAAAAATAGCCCACTATCTCATCAATATGTATCAATATCTCATCATCAATTTGTTTAGGTTATTTGAATGCGGAAGCAATATATGAATGTATGTTCCTAGAGGTCATTATCCTTGGATTCCTTAAAGCAGTCGAGTCCATCATCTAGCTTCTTCCTTAATTCACTGAAATGTTTAATTTTACAACATCAGCAAATGCTAGTGAATGGCACATGCATAATACAATATAGTTCAAAATAGGGTATATAAAATAGTTGTACCTCAACATATCATGGCATGGAATATACAGTATACTCAAAAGGGTAATCACCTAATCCATTAATTCATTTCATTTTATTATCTCATTTTATTCTCGAAAATATAAGTCTTTTCCATTTAGTCGAGTATCCATTGCAATCAAAACAGCCTAGGCATATCATCCATCGCCACAGGAACAGTCTCAGCATATCATCTATTCATTGTCACAGGAATAGCCTGAGCATATCATCCATTGCCACAGGAATAGCCTGAGCATATCATCTATTGCTACAGGAACAGCCTGAGCATATCGTCCATTGCCACAGAAACAGCCTAAGCATATCATCTATTGTCACAAGAACAACCTGAGCATATCATTCATTGTCACAGAAATAGCCTGAGCATATTTCCATAGAAACAGCCTGAGCATATCATCCATTGTCACAGGAACAACCTGAGCATATCATCTATTCATTGACACAGGAACAACATGTGCATATTGCCACGGGAACAGCCTGAGCATATCATCCATTGCCACAGGAACAGTCTGAGCATATCATCTATTCATTTTTAATTATCAGGTTTGCAAAACATGTTGATAAGAATCCTTTCATCACACCTTTCATGATACATTTCATAGCACATTTCATTATACTCTTCATAATACTTTTCAAGATATTTTTCCTTAATACATTTCATCATACTTTTCATTTAGTTCCGTTTGTCAACGAATTACCAAGACATCACATTAATATAATGGAATATGTAACACTTGTGAAGCATTGTTAAAAAGTCTTTTTACATTTTACAACATTTATATCATTGTTCTCTACCATGGAAAAATCATACAATATTAACCTAAAGGCATTTACCATAAACTTTCTATTTTTAAAGGCATTTGAGGGATGCGAAGTTTTATTTCAAGTATGTACAGGAAATTCGTTCACTAGTAAAAAATATTTATACCATGATTTTGAAAGAAAAACCATATAGCACTATTTAAAGCATTCAATTATTTATATCCACTTTTAATAAGTTTTTGGGGATAGATGATATTTAATGAAAGATACATAGCAGGTAACCATTGACCTCGGGTCCAAGCTAAACTCTAAGGAATAGTAATGAAGTCTACGTCAACCTGATTATAATACAACAATTACAATCAATAAAGAAAGCTTTAATAAACTAGATAAAGCTACCAAACGGTCCCTTAACCCGTCTTATAATTTCAAAACTAATCTTTAATTAATTTAATTAATCTTTTAAACTGATGCCCAAACAGGGCATAAGTTTTAGAATTAATTTGAGAAACTTTTTCTCAGTTGCTTAGTCTTTGAGTCGA
>JAUTBS010317339.1:0-10765 GCA_032361285.1 Aequorea victoria
CGCCCCTTCATTCCATAGATCTATCCTACACAAATCAACTACAAGCCCGACACTCCCCGTATCAACCACAAGACCCACACTCTTCTCAAGAACCTCACATCCATCCTCCCTCCACTCAAGCTTTACCTACCCGCTTCTCATAGTCTAACATTCTTCTCTCTGCTTTAGAGGAGATGAAGGCCCAGCTGACCCACCTTATTGAGATCAACACCACCTCCAATCAAGAAATAAAGAAACTACATGAGAGAATGAATATCTATGAGTTTTAGATTGAGAAATTCTAAGAACAACAGGAGTACATGGTTTGCAAACAGCTCCGTTTGAACAGAATTTTGACTGACCTCAATGAATGAATAGATGGTGCTTACACGGCAGGTAATACCGTTGGTCAATACATGAAGAAGAAGATGAAGGAATTTCTGATTGCAAGAAACCTCTTGATCAATAGCGTACGCTATGAGTACAATCGAGGTATCGCAGGTAAAATAAATAAAGTTCTCCACAAAATCTAAGAGTCCATGGAATGAGTCAAAATACATTTGGAAATCCCCGCTGAGAAAGTTGAGCGTGAACATCGAGAAAATATCAGTATGGAAGTAGCTCCAGTAAAGAGAATTCATATTGAGGAGATCTCAGCCCAACAATTCAAATTCGCTTCCTCCAAAGTAAAGAAAAAAGTAACAGGCAAAGGGAAGTAGAAGATGGCACATCCCAAATAGCCAAAGAAATCAATACCAACTTTATTTGACCTCTTGGACGAACTTGAGCAAAAGGAATACGTCGTCTACAAGCAAAAAATCAAAGAAAAATGAGACACCGCAGCCAAAAAGAAGGTCAAATGGAATAAACAAATGGGAGATGAATTCTTCTAAATTTTCTGTTACTATCTTCCTTCCTATCTTTTTTGTTTCTTTTCCTGTAGGCTGCCATAAATGAACATACATTTTTTGGATGATTGTAACTATTTGCATAAATTTTGTAATATCATCACAATTCTCTTTATGATATAATCTTGTTTCTTGAATAAATGTTGTTTCTCATTTCTGTTATGTATATTTTTCGTTATTCTTTTTGAGATGATAAAAGGGGAGAAAATTAAAAAATAAAAATAAAAACTTAAATAAGAAAAATAAAAAAATAAAAAAATAAATGCCTAACTAGCTTGCACTAGCTTGTAGCTTGAATGATTGTTTATGTATTTGATGATTGATTAATGATTAGTTGAGTTGCTTATTATGAATGTCGTTTGGAAGATTGATTTAAAATTTTAAAAATTTCTTTTTAAAAAAGGAAGCACCTCTGTAGGGAGAGTATTTCAAAATATATAATTTATTCTATCTAGAGTTTTTCTAAAATTATTTGCCATCATCAAAAAGGGGGAGATTGTTAGCCCCAAGATTTAAATAAATTGTTTATTGATTTTAATAATAACAAACAAAACCTTAATAAGTTAAGATCATTTTGAATATCTTTTTATATAAGTTTATAAATCAATATATGTTCAATTGATTTTAAATAGTTATCTATGGTTAACACCCACGATTGGGGTTGAACTTGTATTTAATAAATTTTGAAGTTATTTCAGGAATTAAATAATTGGAAGAATCATTAAATCAGTTCTCAAACAAAAAATTATCTCAGAATCAAGATATGAAATTTTCAGAAAAAATTCAAGATTTGAGTCGACGCAAAGTCATCCATGAGTCGACCTAAACATACACACCATCGGCATCCTCTGCAAAAAAATACCTTACAGGCGATCATGAGTCGACCCAAAGAAGCTCATGAGTTGACTAAAGTGACCATGAGTTGACCCAAGAGAACCTATGAGTCAACCCAAGCTGCATATCACTTGAAACTTTACTCTGCAACATTCATGAGTCAGCCCAAGGCAAGCATGAGTCGACCCAATGCGATCTTGAGCTGAGACGCAAGCAATCAATCAACTCACGACATCAGCTCAAATGCAGAAGTCTCTGTGAGTCGACCCAGGTCTCACATGAGTCGACCCAACCGAAGGCCTGCAATAGAAACTGAGACACTATTATTGTGAGTCGACCCAAGCATCAACATAAGTCGACCCACGGGCGAAGAATGTGAATTCTAAGGACATTGAGTCGACCCCAGCCTCACTGTGAGTCAACCCAATGGCACAATTTCAGGAATTGTTTTGCTTGAATCTCGCGAAGAACAGTTGTGATTTCAGAGCAAATTCAGGAACGATTTGACTTGCAACGGCTATATTGAATATCATTTTCATATATGGAGATGATTACAAATCATTCCAAGAGAAGATCACCAAGAATCACTGTGTGAATCAAGAAAAATACAATCGTGATTTCAGAATTTTAAAAATGGGATCTTTGATTGCAACATGATTATTGGAACTCGAAACTATTTAAATAAGTATTCGTTAATCATTCAAAATAACAAAGAGAAACACTGAAATACGTTGAGACACTGAAATACGTTGATAACAAGAGAGATCATTTTTGAAAATCATTCACACAAGATCAACAACTTGATATATTCTGATCTGCTATTCCAAAAGAAAAACCCTATCAGTCATTGCTCATCATTTTGATTCAGATTTTTCTTCTAAGAGATCCATTGTAATACCTACTCTTTTGGGAGAATTTTTGATTGGTGTTTGTACATCAAACTACTACAAGATCACTGTAAAAGTAAGGGTGAGTCACCCGTTACTGTTCTTTGTGTGTGGTATAGCACACAAAGGGAAAGATCACAAGTGCTAGAAGTTTGGAAGTTTTGAAACGCAGCTTGGTGAATCTTTGTAAAAGGTTTGAAGCACACTCGTAACTGCTTATCGATAATGGAAAAATCTCTAGAGGAACTTGAGAAGTGGACGTAGGCTGCGATAGCCGAATCACTATAAAATCGACGGTGTCATAGCTCTCTATCTCTTCATCTCTATATTATCTGTTTGTGCTTATATGTATATATTGTTTGATTGCTTTTAGTTATTTAAACTATTTTAAAAACACAATTTTTTTTAAAAGACTTTATTCACTCCCCCTCTAGGGTCATTCTTTGAATAACAATGACGTCCTCCGGTTCACTCTGGATCTCCAGTTCCCACACAACCTAACACATAAATGTGATTGATACTTATCTTTGTTACTCAAAATAACTCATGTATGCTTGTGGGGATATGCATATGAGGTCATCCTCTTCTCAAATATCTCTTATTTAACTACTCTTGGTACCCTCATGATCCCTAAGATTCCTAGCATAAAACACCATGATTTTAACCATTCACATACTTATAATACAAAGCTAGTGATAAAGAAAACTCACCTCAAATGAGCTCGACTCAAATGACATCCTTCGGTTCACTCCGGATCTCCAGTTCCCACACAACCTAACATATGAATGTAATTAATACTTATCTTCGTTACTCAAAGTAACTCATGCATACTTGTGGGGATGTGCATATGAGGTCATTTTCTTCTCAAATATCTCTTATTTAACTACTCTTGGTATCCTCGTGATCTCCAAGATTCCTAACTGGAGTTTAGGTACTTAGATGTGCTTAAAGCCTTCTTGAATTATGTTTTTACCATTTTTAGAATCTATTCCACCCGTATAAAATTCAGTTTAAAATATTAAAACTTCTCCAAAAATTCTTAAAATATTACAGAGGCTAGAATAGAGTGTTAAATACATTGTTCATGTAGAACCCGAGAGTCATAGCTCAACGGAAAGGCCCCTAAAAATTCTTGAGGAAGAATCTATAAAAAAACCGTCACTGTTTGGGAGAATCCCATCTTCTCACAATCAGTCTGATAAAAGTGAGGTTTATCATTTTTTGGTGAAACTAGACCTTTATACCTTTCTTTTCATATATGGCTCATCTCTAGGGGATGTTTCTGGAATTAATTAAAATTACTCAAAGTGGACTGTTGTTCTGCCTTCCAAACGCAGAATGTTCAAAAATAGCGTATGGGTTCTAAACTACATTTTTGGCTCCAACCAAAAATAAAAATGTTCATGACATGCTAAAATAGCTCTTTCAAAATATGTTTCCATTTAGGCTCTATTTGGGGTCCACGAAAATTCTAAGATAAAGTTTTATGGTCACTGTTTTGTCATATTTTCACAATGTCTCTTACTTTCATCATCTTTCTACCCTCTTACTCATGCATACATTATTTCTAGCCATCTTAAGATTACTTATATATTATGTTAATCATTTTTATTAATTTTTTCATAGGTATCATATCATAACTTGTCCAAGTTTGTGGTTCAAGAAAGTCTTATTTCTTCTTGAACCATGGTCTATGAATGGATTCCATTCGATGACCTATCTTCTTTTTTATTTGAGAAGGGATGAGATGTGTGAGATGATTTTCTTAATACTTTAGAAGAGAATTTTAAAAACTCTTACTTGATGATTCTTGGTTGTTGGTTGGAAGATCTAAGTTGTTCTTCCTTTCCTCTTTCTTCATTTCTTTCTTCGTCTTTTCTTTTCTTCCTTCTTCCTTCTTTCTTCTCTTTTTCTTCTTTCTTCTCTCCCTATTCTACCCACTAATCTCAGCAGATTCTTAGAGAGATGTTCGAGATTTACAAATTATTTTTTTGTTAGGAGAAAACCCTTTTTATAGACAGAAACCCTAGGTAAAAAGACATGTTTACCCCTCATCTTAATCATTTCACTAGCCACCCATCTCATCATGTAAGACATGCATGGAGTCTTATTGGCTCTTGCTTGAGGGGATGAAAGACTTGTGTAAGTGAGAAATTTATTCTTATAATTAATCCCATGTGCAAGCCATTTTCTTTTTATTTTCTTATTCCTTTTTTAAACACCAAAAAATGGTCACATCACTCTTCTCTCTTCCCCTTGAAAATCTAAAAATTATTATATATTTATATCAATTTTATTTATTTATTTAATAATTCATGAGATTAAAAATTAGTTTGGACCCATTTTAAGTCATTTGGGTGAAATTATACTTTTTGGACCTTTGTTTGCTTTGGGGTTGTAATTTAATTTATTGGGTCACTAGTTAAATAATTGGGCTCAAATATTTATATATATTGGGCTCTCATAATATTTGGTCCAAAACCCTAATTCATTTTCCTATTGGGCGTCTCATAATTTGGGCCTCATTTAGACATTTCTTGAATTATCTTCTTTGAATCTTCCAATCGAGTTCTTTGGTTCACAAATCTATTGGGCCCTTTTTGTTGGGTCTAAACTCATTCTCTACCTAAATTTTTATTTAAATATTTGGAATACAAGTTCCTAAGCCTTACTTGCGTCCGTTTCAGTTTTTTGTGCCTTTTTCGTCTTTCATAAGACTCATCAATTTACTTGGCTTCTTTTCATTAGTTTGGGCCTTTGTTAATATTTTGAACTAAAAATTATGGGCTTATTTAGGCCTCACTTGAGTTCTCTTATTAAGCCCCTTTGAATTTATCCACTTAGGCTTCCAAACGAATCCTATACTTAGGTTCACATGTCTTGCGCCTCAACTTGATTCTTAACAAGCTTACTTCTAGGTCTTCTTAAAAATTATAAAACTGAAATATTATTCTTTCTTCAAGATTACGGGGTGTTACACGAGTTACATGACTCTTCATTGTGGTAATAAATATGTTATTGAGCCTTACAATTCTCACAGGTTTGCCCGACAATTTAATTTTGGTCAAGCCATTCCTGGGAAACTAAGAAGATAAGTTTTTACTGACACTTTAGAAGAACTCGTTTAGTTTTGGCAATCATGTACAAGATCAAACAGTCAAGCTAGATTTGTGACTCCCTTACGTTCTTATAAGGGCATTGCCACAAAAACGTATGTTAAATGGTGGAAGAAACATTCAAGTGTCTTTACAAAGAGAGTGTGAAGATATTTATAAAGCATTCAAAGCCAACTCATCTTTCTGTTGTTCAGATGAATAAAAGGACATTGTATCATCTTCCCCAAGATCCAGAGATTTTGCAAAAGCAGTTGATAAAGATTTGGTAAAAGTCGCTCAAATAGAAGTAGTTGCCTAGTCTATTCCAAATTTGAAGAGAAAGAAGGCGAGTGAAGTTCCATCCAAAGTCATCAAGAATTTCGTAGATGAGAATGGAAAGAAAAAGAAGACTGCTATACTCCTTGAAGAAGAAAGCAACACTAGTATAGATGATCATTGTTGAAAGAGACTAAAGAGAAAGACGATCCCTTCCGAGTTAGATAGAATCAACCTTGATGTGGATGACTTTTTTCGCAGCGTGCCTAGCTCTTCAACACCTTTGGAAGAATTGGAGAAACATGTAAGCACAGTTATTTTCTCTTTCTCTTTGTTTTTTTTGTAACATTTTGTTCATTTTCTTTTCTTTTAATTAGGAGATCTTGGCGTGCCTTTTGAGAATGGCGAGTAGACTCCACAAGGTAGTGAAGGTTTTGTGGCTGGGCCCAACTCTTTTGACTTGATTGTTCATAAAAACCAAAATATCGATAAAGTACATGTTCCATCAGTTCTTGAGAATGTCTTAGATATTACTGCTATACCGATATTTCATGCCCCCTTTACTACTTCAATATTTCGAGGAAATGATCTAATTTCAAGTTTTCAACGTACTTACATTTCATTGTTGTGGAGCGAACTTTCCCAAAAAATTGGCAAGTACCATTTTGATCAACTAAACAACATTGAAAAAGAAGCTGAAAAAGTTCACAAAGAGATAGACAAGAACAACGCGATTGACCTCTCAGAATTAAAAAGCTCCCTTGATGGCTTTTTCCAGAATATGTGCTTGTACAATTCCACTCGGTCTTCTTTTGAAGAAAGATGTCTAGAGAGTCGTAGGCACAATTATTGACGGATGCTAACCTTCGTCTTTCTAGTGTTGAAGTCAAAGAAGGTGAAAAACATAATGAGACTCAAATCCTTCTAAAAAAAATTGCTAAAATTGATCCGAAGGAACTCCAATTGAAGAAGGAGCTGGAAATTTTGGATGCTGAGAAGAAGGAATCCACATCACTGCTTCTTACACAAGAGGAAGAACTGTCCAAATTGTAAGGTGATATTTCAAGTCTCAAAGACAAGATTTCCACCACTGAAAGTACTCCATTTTAGAGTGATGTAGATGCTGAATATTTGGAAAAGACGAGGGAGCTGCTAGAAGCCACTCGTAAAGAGTTGATAGACTTCAAAGTTATTCCTTACTTTCTTTATCTCTCATTTTTTTACAACTTTGTTATGTAGCAGCCGTTTCATTTATGAATAAATGAACTTTCTTTGTCTTTTCTTTTAATTCAAACAAATTACTGCTTCCATTAAGAGCTAAGCAAACAAGATAATATTTTTTTTTATAATAACTGAACTTGAAATAAATTCCAAGCTGCCTACGCACCCAAAAAGGAATCAAGTCAAATGTAGTTCATGTTTTATTAATAAATTTTTTTGAACGCCGTAACATTTTTCTAGACTGTCATTTTTAGGGTTTTCAATCTAGCAAGATTTTTTATTATTATTTACCGTTGACAGTTTTAAATTCATGCGGTTCAGGAGTAACATGTAGTTTAGGCTCGTAAGTCAAGGAGCATTGGACTCTTCAAGTATAGTATCATTTTAAGAATTTTCCATTGATGGGCTTAATTCTTAAACTGTCTTCAACAGCTAGTTTGTAGGCACCACTTGAATAAACTTCTTGTACCACATATGGTCCATCCCACTAGGAAGTGAATTTATTTTCAGTTCGATGGGTAGTGATAATAGGCCTTCTCACCGCGAGTGTGAAGCCCTGAAAATTTTGTTCGCCAAGAGACGTAATTATAGTACATAGGGTTATTCTAACCTCAAACATCCATCACAAATTAATATTTATTATAAGATAATAATATTGCTTGTTCCATGTTTTGCACAACTTGTTTAAAGATTACATACCAATAGTACTTTAAAGAAATTACAACAAAATAGAAATTCTTTGGATGCTTCCTTTTCAAGTGAGCTGCAAAGTCCATGAGCTGCAAAGTCCAGAAAAAAACTCCAAAACCCAAGATTTCTAACACATAATATATAACACCATGATGTAACAAGGTATAACATGCATAGTGATAAAACTCCAATTCCTGATAAGGATACCTTTATGCCAAAAGGATCACACTACCCAACATCCTATGACTTCTAAACCATAACACTCGGAGAGTCACGATCCGATTCCCCATTTGTAGACTATGAATCGCAAAGAGCTAAATGCTCCAACTGGCTCATAAGGGCCCCTGGCTAGAATCAATCTTTAGACTCGCCTTGTCACACCATGAACCATAGCAAAATGATGTACTTTACTAGTTCATGAATGCCCCAAGGGCAGCGGGGTACATCCAGGCTAAGAGTCCGAACTCAGTTCATTGCCGACCTTGCCCCAGAACCACCTCCCTCATGAGTCCTGACAGGTCCGATGTTGTATTCATAGGTCGGACTCGGTGCACCATATTAACGACTGTACCCATCACAAAGTTATAACATGGAAGGGAATCACACCCAACCCATCATCAAGAACATGCCCAATTCACAAATTGTGTGAACTTGTGCAACGCAACAATCTTTCATCAAAAGCCAAACCTAGCCAAGCTAGTACACAAGGTGAATACTCCCACCCAAGACTCAGGCCATGCATGAGAAATGTTACAATACAAGACTAAGTTCATACAACCTTTAACATAGTCATAAAGCTCATTCATACCCATGGTTGATATGAAAAGAGGCAGATATACCACAAGAGTAGGTAATGATTTAAACACAACTTTTTCTATCAAATTATAGAATTTTAGAATCTTCCACAGAGCTTTAAATATACTTTAAAAATACTAAACCTTACTGGAAGATTCTGAACTTTTACAGAGAGCTAGATGAAGATGTTACCGAGACTTTTCATGAAAGAATTGAGAACTGGTTGTGAACAAAAACTAGTCTAAAACTTCACAGCACAGAATCTGTCAAAAAAGGGGTCTGTTTAAAAAATATGATATCTCAAAATATATAAATCCCAAGTGAGTTCTGTAAAAAGGGAGAGCAACTAGACCTATAGACCTTTCTATGGATAGGTGGCTCATCTCAAGGGGAGCTTTCTAGAATAATCTACAAGTGTTCAAAGTTGGATAGTTTTCTGCCTCACTGTCACAGAAATTTTAAAAATAGCATAGGGGTTCAAAAATACATTTTGGGGTCCAACCAAAAATCACACACACTCAAGACATCCTAAAGAGGCTCTGTTCGAAACATATTTGAATTTGGATAAAGTTTGGTTCCCACGAAATTTCTTGAAGTAGCTTAAAAACCACACTGTTTTGAGGTTTCAACATAATAACTTGCAAACATCAACTTATCCTATTTTAGTCCATCCAAGACATATCTAAACAAACCATAACAACATAACATGTTCACAATAAGGTTTCAGACATTTCTTACATTCTTTTCTTTGTCTTTAGTCCTTACAAAGTTTTCCTAAAACAAAGTTCCATACATCATTTCCTTGTTTCCATGGTCCATCTTTATTCTTGTCCATTCTTATCCTATTTCTTTTATCTTAGAGAGGATTAGAGATAAGAAGATGATACTAAAAGAGAAAATGAGAGTTTAAGAAGTTTCTTACTTGGTTGGTCTTAATCAATTGATATTAGGACTTATCTTTACTTATATCCTTTTTTCCTTTCTTCTTGTTCTTTCTCATTCTTCTTCTTTTTCTTTCTTCTTCTTTTTCTTATTTTCCTCTTCTCCTTCTTGGTGACTAAAATTCTAGAGAGAGGGGAGAGGGTGGAGAAATATTTTAAAAGAGTGAGAAATGTTCTATTTATAGGCTAGAGGTTGAGTGTAGGAGTTGCCAAGATGATTTCAAGATTTTTTTTCTTTTTTATTTCTTTAATTGTCTTTGAATTGTCATTTTATTCATGATGGCTATGATGACAATTTTGGCAAGAAAGTCTTCGAAAGAGGACAAGATGACATGAGAAAAATAGTTATTTGATTTGGGAGATTATGATGACAATGTATTTCTTGAGAAGTTTTCCAAAGTCTTCTCATGTTACTATTCTTTCTTTGACTAGTTTTATTCCCTAATTTAGTTATTTTATGTATTCTTCTCCTCCCGAGGTATATTTATGTGTATAATTATCTCCTATAAATAAATAATTACGAAGGAAGAGGAGTTGGAGTCTTAGAATTTGATTGCTTCCAAAGTTGGACAAATGTCCCATCAATCTTCCTAATAATTTTTCTATTTTTATTATTTTTAATTGTCATGTCATACTTTTCTCCTCTCATGAGGTGTACTTATGTGTATTTTTATTTTTCCTACAAGTATTTAATCATGAAAGAATATGGGTAGAGTGTAGAAAATAGGTTGCTTGTAAATTTAGTTAAAGGTTACATCAATCTTCCTAACAATTTTTTTTCTTTATTTTTTAATTAGTCATGTCAATCTTCTCTCATTAAGAAATATTCATGGATGTACATATGTCATGTTTGACATTATGGATTAAAGATAAATTACCTCCCTAATATTAATTTACTGATATATTTACCAGTATAAGACTCCTACTCTTTTTTTCTTTTTTTTTTCGATAAAAAATAGTCACATCAATTATTCTATCTTCCCATATATATATTATTTTATTTTTTATATATGTATTCAATTTATGATGGAAAATTTGGTGGTGTAAGAAAAGGTAACTTGTAGACTTGGTGAAAAGTCACATCTCCAGTCTTTTCTTTCATTTAATTGTCACATCAATGTTCTCTCTTGGACGGAGAA
>JAUTBS010317450.1:0-10764 GCA_032361285.1 Aequorea victoria
TGATGAGCCCAGCGGCTCCTCATCAGATCTTGCCTGGCTCTGTCCTCTATGCCCTCCCATAGCTGCCAGCTCACCTGCAAAATAATTCAAAACAACTTGGCACGGGTTACATACAATAGTTATCATTGAAATAAAATCTAACATATAAGAGGTGAAACAAGACATACCTATGCTGGGGACAGGCGATCCAGTGTGAGGCGGTAGGTGTTTAGATCCTTTCGGTCCTCATTCTTCTCCCGTGTGCTCCGGCCCCACCGAGCGAGATGATCTGGGGATATGGGTGGGTGTTCTCTGGGTGTGCTAAACCCAAGAACTAGTAGGCCCACAACTGTAAATAAATAAAATAAAAAAAAGGAAGAAAAAGAAAAACACAGAAAAGACAACAAAAATAGAATAAGTTAGACTAAGTGAATAAGTGATAGGTACAAATTGAAATGAATGGACAAAGAATGAAATGAAAATCGTACCTCAATGATCCTCCAATACCCGATCAGAGCTCTCCTTGGTCCGACAGGCAGACCGCAAGCCGGTGTAGAGCGTCACCAGCGGCGCTCCTCTCCAGTCAAAGGACGCTATTCAGTCAAAATCGTGCAAGGCTCCTAGAAAGTACAATTGAACAGTGTTGTTCTAGTTCGTAAACAGGCACACACCGATCAGGTAGAGTAAGAATGCATGAGCAACCCACTCAAAGTGGTGGCGCTCAGTGCATACGAACCCTACGTATCTCTCCACGAGCCATGCATACTGGATGCGCCCCTGGTCAATGCGCGGTGGGACCTCGCCTAACCAATGAATAAGTGCCTCTGTGCACCCGCCAGCGGTAGTGTCAAGGAGGATTGGCTCACCCCCTACCCTGATCCCCGTGATCATCGCAAAATTGAGCGGGGTCAGGGTCACCTCGAAGGACGGGAAGTGGAAGGTATTGGTGGTATCCCACTACCTCTCCACTAGGGCCGTCAGGAGTACTATATCATTATGAGTACTTGTGAAGCAGGGGATGGATCGGCCAAACCCAGATCTATCCACAAGCACCCGGCTCTCCAGGGGAAGAGCCTGGTACCACTCAAGGATCCGAGTGGAGCCCCTGAATCCACGTAGGTAATCAGTTGTTTGCAGGAAAAAAGAAAAAAAACACAAAAAATTGTCAAATAATATTAGATTAAAGTAAGAAAAGCTAAAGAAAAAGAGAGAACATAGTCTATCTAAAATGAAAAATTCTGTCATAAGAAGCCTTAAAAAGCAACCTAAGTCGGATCAAAAAGCAAACTTTCCAATAAACATGGAAAAACGTGTAAACGCTGTTTCCAGTGACCTAAAATAAAAAATTCTATCTTAGGAAGCCTTAAAAAGCAACCTAAGTCGGATCAAAAAGCAAAATTTCCAATAAACCTAAAAAAGCGTGTAAACGCTATTTCTAGTGACCAAAAATGAAAATTTTGTCTTAAGAAGCCTTAAAAAGAAACCTAAGTCGAACCAAAAAGCAAATTCTCCAATAAATATAGAAAATCGTGTAAATGCTATTTCTAGTTGAACTAAAATAAAAAATTATGCCTTAGGAAGCCATAAAAAGCAACCTAAATCAGATCAAAGAGAACTGCCCAATAAACCTAGGAAATTGTGTAAACGCTGTTTTTAGTGACTTAAGTGAAAAGTCCTTCTTAGGAAGCCTTTAAAAGCAATCTAAGTTGAATCCAAAAAGAAAAAAACTCAATAAACCTGGAAAAGCGTATAAATACTATTTCCAGTGACCTAAAATGAAAATTCTGTCTTAGGAAGCCTTGAAAATCAATCTAAGTCAGATAAAAAAAAGAACTCTTCAGTAAGTTTAGGAAAGAGTGAAAATACTATCCTAAACAAACTAAAAATGGAAAATTTTCCTAGGAAAATGTGCAAACATTAGTCTAGGGACAACAAAAAAAAAGTCAACAAATCCCTAGGAAAACACAAAAACGTTTGTCTAGGGACAAAACTCTAATAATAAATTCCCTAGAGAAATGCAAGACGTTTATCTAGGGACAGAGCCACCAAGTTTCCCTTGGGAAATGAGCAGCACAACCTAAGTTGGTCAGGTAAGAACACCGCCACCCGGCTAAGGAAGTGTGGAACACAACTTAGGATGACCAAGAGCCGAAGTAGCTCGCAGGGGTCACTGAGCAGAAGTGCGAAGTGTGACCTGATCCAGGCAGGCTGAAGGAAATCTTGCTCACCTTGGGAAATGCTGCTACGTAACCCACGGGTAATATTTAATAACCCACTAGAAAAACTTGAAAATGTTCCTCTAAGGACAAAACAAAATTAAAAATAAAAAATTTCCTGGATAAACGTGAGAACGTTAATCTAGGGACAAAAAAAATAAGTCAATTGATTTCCTTGGGAATACGTACGACTCGACCTAGAGTTGGTCGGGGCTAGCGCAGACCGATTGGAGACGCATTTGTGGACCATAAGACCACGAGCAGTTGGCGCAGTGCGTTACCCAATTTTGGGCAGACTGAAGGGAAGCCCCGCCCTGCATGAGAAACGTCTATACATAACCCAAGACAGAGTTAATTAAAAAACACCCAAAAACCCCCTAAGGAGATGTGAAAATATTAATCTAGGGACAACAAAAACAAGTCAATTGATTCTTTCGGGAATACGTAGGACTCAACCTAGAGTTGGTCGGGACCAGCTATTCCAGCCAAATTGGGGCACATTCGGATAAGTCGTGTAAGTCGTCGAGCGCTGGGCCCAATGTGTAACCCTATTTGGGCAGACCGAATGGTGCAAATGTTAATCTAGGAAAACGTCTTTACGTAACCCAAGTTGGAATTGATTAAAAATACTCTGAACCAAAATAAAAAAATTCTCCTAGAAAAGCGTGCAAACATTAATATAGGGACAAATAGTATTAGTTCTCTCCCGGTAAGCGTGCAACACAACCTAGGGTGGTCGGAATTATGGAAAGCCTACCCATCCTAAGAAGTGCGAGACGTAACCTAAGTTAGTCGGGGCAATGGAAAGCCTACCCAACTTGGATTGCATTGATATGCAACCCTAATTCGAATTAATCGAAACCAAAATAAAAAATTCCTTTAGAAAACTGTGCAAATGTTAATCTAGGGACAAACAGTATTAGTTTTCTCTCGGGAATCGTACAACACAACCTAGGGTGGTTGGGACGATGGAAAGCCTACCCATCCCGGAAAGTGCGAGATGTAACCTAAGTTAGTCGGGATGATGGAAAGCCTACGCAACTCGGATTGCATTGATACGCAACCCAAGTTTGAATTATTCAAAACCAAAATAAAAAGTTTTCCTTAAAAAATGCGCAAACGTTAATCTAGGGACAAACAGTATTAGTTTCCTCTTGCGAAGTGTGCAACACAACCTAGGTTTGTCGGGACAATGGAAAGCCTACACATCCCAGGAAGTGCGAGATGTAACCTAAGTTGGTCGGGATGATGGAAAGCCTACCCAACTCGGATTGCATTGATACGCAACCCAAGTTTGAATTAATCAAAAGAAAAATAAAAAAATTCCCTTAGAAAAGCGTGCAAACGTTAATCTAGGGACAAACAGTATTAGTTCCTCTCGAAGTGTGCAACATAACCTATGGTTGTTAGGACGATGAAAAACCTACCCATCCTGAGAAGTGCGAGATGTAATCTAAGTTGGTCGGGACGATGGAAAGCCTACCCAACTCGGATTGCATTGATACGCAACTCAAGTTTGAATTGATTGAAACTAAAGATAAATAATTCCTCTAGAAAACGTGCAAACATTTTGCCTAGGGACAAATAAAATTCTATCTCGAGAAGCGTTAACCCCCAATCTGAATGGAGAAAAACAAAAAAACAAAATTCCCTCAAAAAATGTGCAAGCGTTAATATAGGGAAAAAAATCAAAAAGCCCTCACCATGGGATGCATTAGGATGCAACCCAATGGCGAAGAACAATAAAACATACAAAACATGAAAAGAAAGAAAATACGGGGTTCATCCTAAGCATACAATGTTTCTAAGTTTAAATCTGTTTTAAATTGTTAAGGGTTCAAGTTGTTTAGTGTATATTCCATGGAAACATCCATCCAAATGCTTAGGGCCTACCCTGTGCATACATCTAAGTCCAAGTTCTTTTTTAGGTTTTGGATAGCTTTTAGGTTTAACTAAAGTAGAATCGAGATAGGAAAAGGTTTAAGGCATACCCGGCAGATCGCCACTGAGAAATGGAGGTTGGGCGATTGGAGAAGCAGGTCCAACTCTGTGCTTGAGTCATTCTAGTAGGCCGGAGGGTCGTACCGCACTGGGTCGAAACCCCGCGGCATCTCCTCAGGCAGGACCCCGTGGAAGGGATCCTGAGGCTGCGGGTTGTCCGCCGTTGCCTCCTCGGTGGTGGGGGGCTCTAAGGGCCCGACATGCTCCGTAGTCTGGGCAGCTTTTGCAGCATCCATCAGGTCCTCTATAGCGGTTGATCGCTTGGATGGCTACTGGGAGGGGCTAGAGAGTAAGCCGCTGAGTCCTCCCAAGCTCTGGAGGCCCCTCAAAAGTGACTCCGTGCTCTGGGTCCCGCCAAACTGTGCTGCGACCGCAGGCTCTGAAACCTCGGGGGTAGGTCTGTCCTGTGACCCGCACCTCCTGTCGTCTGATCTTCGACATTCGTCATTTTGCTAGGAATGTTGAGAGTAAAGAGAGTTAAGAGCTAGAGAGAGAGAGAGCTTGAGAGTTGCGTGCGACTCAAATGAGCCGCGACCGTACTTAAAGGAAGACGTGCAACCCTTCACCTACCTGGTGAGCGCCATTTCCCTCCTCTCCACTTAGCGTCGCGCCATGTCACTGTCCACCAAAACGCACCATGCCACCTTGTCCCCTCACACGCCTGGTCAGACACCCAACCTGGCGTCGCGCCCTGTGTCTCTTTTCCAAGTGGCACCGCGCCATTTGACCTCCCATACACTCTGTACACATGGCACTATGCCCGTGTCCTCTTCCTATTTATAGTGTTTTAGTTTTCAAAATTTAAGATTCCATATTCGGAGTCCATCTCCGATAGGTTTCATGAAACTCTTAGGAATCTTTCTCGATCATTCGATCCTCTTGTGTGCCGAGCTTTATCTTTCGTACCTCGAGTTTCTAAAAATGGTCCGTCTTACAACCTTAAACTGAGTTATTTGGGTCTGTCTCATGACCTAAAATAGGGAGCTTTTGGGTCCATCCCATGATCCAAAATTGAATAAATCGGTCCATCTCATCACCATTAATTGAGTACCTTTGATCCCGTACGAATCCAAACTGACGCTCGCAGTCCGGCACGACTATAAACTGATGCTCGCATTCTGGCATGACTATAAACTGACGCTCGCATCCTGACATGACTATAAAGTGATGTTCGCAGTCTGGCACGACTATAAACTGATTGCCCACAGTACGACATGAGTATAAACTAATTGCTCGCAGTCCGGTATGACTATAAACTGTTGCTCGCAGTCCGACACAACTATAAAAGGATGTTTTGTTTTGCTTTCTGTGTTTTGTTTTTGTTTTTGTTTTGCCTGATGAACGGTTTAATCAAAAAGGAATATCTATGATTATTTGACATTCACTCATCCATGCTTTGCGATGAGAGTTTTTTCAAAGAGGGACAACTGTAGACACCCTATTTTTTACTAAACCAAACATCGGCCGGTTCCCGCTTGGCTTTTTGATGATGAAATGTATGTCAGTCAAAGGAACATCCGTACAAGTCCGAGAGTCCGAAGAGTACTTCTAAAGCAACCCAAAACACCCCGTTACAACCTAAAATACCCAAAAATACCAAAAGCACCCCTCAGTGTACCTACCCAGCGTGGCGCCACCTCTAAGTGGCACACGCCACTTCCTTCCAAAATATCTCACGTCACCTCAAAACTCAATTGCTAGCATCGCACCACAACCTTTTCAAACCCCTAGCCAACCATGTCAGAACCCCTAAACCACCTTTGACCTAGCGTGGCGCTACCTCAAAGTGGTGCATGCCACCTCCCACATGGTGCACGCCACTTAAGAAGAGACTTCAGCACCAAGTCAGCTCCTCCCCCAAAATTTCTATAAATAGGACCCCCAACTCAAAAAAAAAGAGTTCTTATAGCGTCGAATCTCTATAGAATTCACTCCAAATCAGCATATAACCCAAACCCTTGCCCAATTAACTAAAATAAGCTTAAGCTAATCCCCGAAACTTCACTTTGAACAACCTAATTCAGAAACCCTTGTTTTGGAAGGACTTGGAAGGCTCGAGAAAGGGCTTAAAAAGCTGGAAGATCGCGCAGAAGGACTCCCGAAGGCGTGCCGTACGTGAGGAAGAACTCGAGTCGTGGATATTGCTTGAAACTTCACTTAGCTCATGGGATATACGGTAGACCCTCCTCTTGTATTCATATTTCATCTATTTCCCCAAACTTCTTTCTAATCGATAAAAAGAGAGAGAAAAGGCCGTTGGCCTCATTCTCCCGGGTTTTCTTTCTTATTATTTCTCATTTTCTTGGCTAAGCATGTTTTCAATACTATAATCGCATATTAGCTCATTTTTTATCTTTTAGTCTTTTCTTTAATTTTAGAAGAGTATGTAAATTGTCTTTTTTTTCTTCTTTATTTTATAAAAACACATACACCCGAGCACACTATTTTCTAAAAAATAGTAGCTTCTTTGGGACCTTCTGGTGTTGAGCCCAATGATCACTAGTGGCATGCGCCATCTCTCGGAGTCCCAAAGTGGCGCACGCCATATCCCAGTGGCGCGCGCTAGGTCATGAGGTGGCGGGTGCCATCTCTGTTTTGAGACCAGTAGCTTCTAGTAGCCTTTCTATTGGTATTTTATGCATATTTTTTGTCTATTCTATTTTTTGGTAAAATTTACTCTATTCTGTGTACTTTTTCTTTATGTTATAAACACATTAGCATATATATACACTATTTTCCAGAAATAGTAGCTCATTTCGTGCCTTTGAATGACGAGCTCACTGATCCATAATGACGCGCGTCATCTCAAGAGGACCCCAAAATGGCGCACGCCCACCAAGGGTGATGCGTGCCAGGTAAGAGGTGGCGCACGCCACCTCTGTTAAAATCTAGTGGCTTTCCAGTAGCTTTTCCTATGTTTTTTATACTTTAACAGTATGTCTTATATGCATGCCTGGATTGTTATGCTGCCATCTCCCCCTTTTGACATGCCTTTAGTGTGAGTATGCATAGAAAGCCTTAGTTCTAGGTTAGGTTTTAATTTCTTGTTTGCTTTTGTAATGTTGTCTCTTTAACCCCCCCTTTCTATATGTGTTACTTTTGATAAATTTAAGACAAAAATAAATAGAACAGTTAAGTAGAGGCCAATTTTTGGATCAAGCGAGAGGGGTGCCTAACACCTTCCCTTTTTGTATCCTAGCTCCCGAACCATTTACTCTGGTAAGGATGGACTAGTTTGCCTTGAAAGTTTTTGGTTTCTTGGTTTATCTAAAAACTAAGTGGCGACTCCAAAAATTGTGCGGTCCTCAACATAGACGCACATTTGAGGGAAAACCCCTCTTTCCTATCTCTCCTCGTGGTTCGTTCCGCATACACTCCTCGTTTCGAGTGATGAGACAGAGGGAGAACAGGAAGGCGATAGTGGGCGGGATCCCCACACCAATTTAAAGATTAAAACATTTGGCATAACATCTAACATGTTCTCCCCTTAACATGTTCATTTAAAGCAACGTATCAAGGATTCTCCCTTTGTCATATATATTCATGTCAAATAATTTTCCCTTAAACATGTTCTGCAAATCAATCAAAAAATTCTCCACCTTTGTCATAGCAAAAAGAAAAGAGAAGGAAAGATAATGAAATGCATAGAACATCAAAGAATCGCCCCCTGAGATTATAACTCCCCCTATGTTAATCACAAGATGAGTATGAGGAGGCATACATCAAAGGTGAGGCATGCATGTAGAGATACCAAGAGTTAATCCAAAAGGATTATATCTCCCCCTGACTATGATAATGACATGAGCATAGAAACATATGTCAAAGAGCAAGCAAAGTCAAATTTGGAGTTATTACTCCAATTTGGATTATGAGTAGAGTCAAACATAATTCAATGGGCGCAATGATAGCAAGCCAAGTCAAATTTGACTTATCAAAGCATATTTATCATAAATTTTGGGACTTCTCACTTTGGTTATCAAATCATTTAATAAGATACCAATTGTTGTTCATATAGTTGGCCCGAAGGGTGATACCAATGGTAAAAGTGATACCAATTGTTATTTTGAAAATAAACACAATATATTTCTTCCCATTTATGTTGATATCAAAGAAATTTACAAACTGTTATGATGTGTTAACGATTTTGATCAAAATCTTTGAAATCACATATCAACGAGAATTGTAATAAAATCACTAAAGCAGAGCGGGTCAATCGAGAATGAAATCGATCATAGGACCATCATACACTTTAAGTTTTCAAAAAGAATGATACTAATGATATGTTTTTAACAAGAGATCAAGAAATAATTTTAGCATTTAAATCAATTTATGATCAATGTTATTTACTTGATTGAAAAATGAGGGCTAATCAATAAAGATTTTCATCATCTATATCATACAAAGATATGCAATAAATACTTTGTTAGGGATGAATTTAAGTCTGATACCAATTTGAGAAAATAGAAAACAACAAAGAAAACTGGTAAAAGCAGAAAAATGCGTCGACACATATTCATGGGTGTCGACACAAACATGTGATGTGTGAGAGATGCTGAGGCAAGCAAGTAGGGTGTCGACACAAGGTCTTCATGGGTCGACACAAAACACACAGGGGTTCGATACGTTTAGAAGGGTGTCAACACTTTTTCTTTGCATATCAGATAAAGAGAAAAAATTAAGATCAAAGCAAAAACATGTTTGATATGGAATACAAAATATATATTTTTAGGACATAATCAATAAATATTTTTTAAGGCAAAAGGATAAAATATTACGTATGATTCATATCCAAAAAAAATTACCTAAAGAAGATGTCACCTAGTGTGATAGATTTTATCAATTTTGGCTCACTGTTCAGTATCTATTTTCTGCAAAATAATCATAAGCATAATATCTTGGTACCCATCTCTTTTCGGGTCCATGGGGGTTAGTATAGAAGTTCATATTATGCATAAAAGAATGCATATGATTCATATTGAAATTTTGACATCTATACATGTAAGGTGATGGTTTATGAATGGCTTTTCTCTTTGATTGCCATCTAATGGTAGGTCTAGTCATTTTAGCAACTTTGGGTGGAGGATCACCCTTTTTAATTCATTCCTTCTTGGTAGTTTTATTACCTTTTAATCTTGAAAAACAAAATTTAGTGATATGGCCATTTTTGCCACAAAAATTGTAGGTTATAAGTTTTGGCAATTTAGCTTTAACGAAAGCATTCTTTAGGACTATTTTTCTATCATTTGGATTAAAACCGAATCCTTCCTTGTTCAAAGTCAATTTTGTACCAAGAAGAATATCTAGATTTTTCTCACTTTGAGCAAATCTAGTTATTATTTTCGTTAAGTCATCAACTTTTGATTTTAAAGAAATATTTTCCTCTTGAAAATTTGTTGAGACTTTTGAAGCATATTTTTCATTTTCTTTTTCCAAAAATTTTATTTTTTAATTAAGAGAAGTGATTTCATTTTTATAGTATTTATTTTTTATTTTAGTTTTTTAATTATTTTAAAACAATCCTCTAGAACTTCTTGAATCTCTTCATTTGTAGGTAAATCATTATTATTATCATTATCACTATCACAACTTGAAAAATAATTTACCTCATTTTCGACTGCCATGAGAGCGAGGTTTGAAGTGTCATTGTCACTGTCACTGGATTCTTCTTCTTCTTCACTTGAATTCGTGTCATCCCACGTGGCCTTCATTGCTTGTTGTTGGTACTTCTTCTTCTCTTTCTTGAGCAATGGACAGTTACGCTTGATGTGGCCTAATTTTTGACAATTGTAGCACATGACTTCTTCTTTCTTATCATTGAAGTCGCTACTTGATTTTTCTTTGAGTCTTCTCTTTTGCTCTCTTTTCATCCTCAAAGTTTTTGTGATTTTTTTAGAGAGGAGAGAAACTTCTTCATCATCTTCTTCATTTTCGGTTTCTTCTTCTTACTCAAGGTCCTTGGTAGACTTGAAGGCAAGAGTTCTTTTTCGTTTCACTTCTTCTTCATCTTTCAAAGTGAACTCATGGGTTATGAGAGAACCCAAAAGCTCATCTAATCCGAGTGTGGTGAGGTCCTTGGCTTCCTCAATAGCTATGACCTTCGATCTCTATTCTTTTGGAAGTGATCTCAAAATTTTCCTAATAAGATCAATATTTGAAAAAGATCTTCCAAGAGATTTTAAGTTATTGATAATAATATTAAAAGAAGAAAATATATCAGAGATATTTTCATGATTATGCATTTTAAACATTTCATAATTTCTAACAAGTAAATCAATTTTCTTGTCTTTTACTTGATTATTTTTTTCATGAGCAACTTGCAACATGTCCCATACTTATTTTTTATTTTCACAGTCTTGAATTCGATTGAATTCATCGGGACCATGTGCACAGTGCAAAAGGTTCATAGTTTTGATATTTGTTTGCAACATTCGCCAGTCACTATCAGTGTATAAATTTTCTGATTTTGGGGTGGATCTACCTTCAGTAGTTGTGCTAGGTACAAGAGGCCTATTGACAATGACTCTTCATGTAGCCATGTCTTTGTACAAAATATGACATCCTAGTTTTT
>JAUTBS010317560.1:0-10763 GCA_032361285.1 Aequorea victoria
AATTAAAAATTACTCTAAATAAATTATTTCAAACAATTTAACTTTTTTTTTTTTTTATATTTTTTATCTAAAAAAATTAATCTTAAAAACTTAACTTTTTAGACATTAGCTAAGTATTTCTAACGTATTATTACTAGGCATTAAATGGTGGGTACTTTACGTAAAGAAATTCAATATAGATTAAGTGAGATTACTTAATAATTACTGTTTTTTAACAATATTCATGGGCACTATTTTATTGACTTTTCCCCCCTAAAATTAATAACTTTTTGAAATAAAAGCAAACTCATTTGGCCTTTTTCAACATATTTCTTGAACAAAAAAAAAAAAAAAGTTATTCCCATTTTAAAGAGACAAGTTAACAGAACAAATTAATGATAATAATACCCTTACGGAAAAAAAAAGATGCTATTCACTTCATACTTAAAAACAAAAAAACCTATTAACAAACAAAACAAGCTTAGGGCAAAGTAGATATTTTAACCCCAAAAAAGTTTAATTTAATCCCAATTTTCCAAACAAATTCAGAATAATTTCTTTCAAATGGAGAGTCAATATTAGTACAAGAAATAAGTTTTTCTTTTTTCACATTCAATTTTGAGAATTAAATTGAATGAAAATTGAGGGTTACCTGGCTATAGATCTTGTCGATTTTAGTGGCAGTGGAGTTGAAAGTTAGGAGTAAGTAATCGGTGCCCCATCTGATGAGGTCTCGGACATGATCGTATTCGCCAATGGCACGGTACTTGTGCTCGTATTCGATGACGCTCCAACTCAGCATTGTCATGGCAAATGACATCGGAAAATGGAACTTTGTATTGTCTCCCGCGTCGTAATACCCTCCCACCAGCCCTCCTTTCACGTCCGTTATATTCAACCCGTCTTCCAATCCCGAGTCCCCTCTCCATGATATACCATTGTTCTTCGCCAATCTCCCAGCTGCACATGTCCCATACCACCGTTAATTACTCACTCATATCACTACAAGCTTGTTAAGTTTACATAAAATTTCAATAATATTAGAATGACTAAATTATATATATTGATAAGTATAAATTGGCAAGTATAACTACGACCAACTGAGACCACGCCGACTAACACTATAATCGGTCGACCGAGACTATGACCAATCGATACCATAATCGATTGAAACTATAGCTTATTAAAATTATATTTTTAATCAACCGAAAGCACGACATCAGACCAGTTACACCGATCAATCTGTAGAGCACTCGAAAAATACCTGAGAGATGTGCTCGATCAACCCAAGGACAGAACATATGATCGCTCAGTTAGCCAAAGCGATCGAGTCAAAGGTATAACAACAGCTTCGTAATCGACGTTTACAATCTCTCATAAAATCGCTCAGATAACCATCTCAGCGGTAAATCAGGAATCGATTTTTATCATGAATTCCTAAATTTGCATCCCTGCGCGGCAAATCAGGAATCGATTAACACAAATCCCTAGGATCGCACCCTTGCGTGGCAAATCAGGGATCGATTATTACGAATCCTCAAATTCGTACCCAAGCGCCTCTATATATAGTCACCATCCATGTTCTCCAAAGGTATGCCATTTTTGATACAGTCCGATATAGTTCTACAATTCTACATTGCCTCTCCGCTGACTTAAGTATTAGAGGATCTTAGGTCAGCAATCCAACAGTGTCTACATTCTGATATTTTGCAAGTTATTGACGATCTCGAGAAGCCATTCAGATTCTAGCACTAATATTTTGACACCGTCTGTGGGAACGATTATCGTTCTTTTTTTTCGTGGTGGCTTGAAGCTTGAATGGTTGCAACAAGACCAATGACCCCTGAGAGTAATCTCCAATGCAGCAACCCTCAGGAGGAGTGACAACCTAATGTCGAGTAACAATTGAGGGATCTAACCCAAATGATTCAGGGTTTGGTTCAGCAAGATCAAGTCATCAATCAAAGGCTCGACGAGCAAGCAAGGCTCCTGCCTCCTTCTACTTTGGCACCTGATGCAAGGGATCCCCATATCGGTGGTGAATGAGGGCATGTGGTCATTCCACAACCACCCATTTCCCAACCGAATGAACAGAGGCGAGGGCATGGGGCGGACAATCCAGGTAGAAAGGAAGAAATAAAAAATAGAAAGACAAATCTCTAGGACAGGAATCCCACCCTAAGGCACGATGAGTCCATTCAACTTGACAAAATAGAAGCCTCAGCTGCCATTGAGGCCAAGTTGAAAGAAGTCATGGACTGGCTCTACAATATGATAGAGGTTATGAAGGGTAAGGTCGCGGTGGTGGTCGACGAGCTGGTGCAAAGGACAGACCTGTCATTCTCACCGACAGTAATAGCCGAGCCCCTATCGTCCAAATTTAAGATGCCGCAGATGGAGGCTTTCGATGGTCTAAAAGATTCCTTGGACCATCCGAAAACCTACAAGGTGCACATGCACCTTCACGCAGTCCCAAATGAGATCATGTGACGAACGTTCCCGATCACCTTGAAGGGATCAACTCGCATATGATTAAGCAAGATGAAAAGTGGGTCCATCGCCACATTCACTCAGTTAAGCAAACTTTTCATAGGACACTTCATCAGCGGTCAGAGGCATCTGAGGCGGGCCATATATTTTCTCAATGTCAAGTAAGGCAAGATCGAGACCTTATGTCACTACGTGACTCGGTTCAATACTGAGGCTTTGAAGGTAGATGATATTGATGACAATGTGGCGCGTACGACGTTCATGAATGGCCTCCAACTAACAAAATTCTGTTTTTCGTTGGCAAAAGTGCTCTTGACTAGTATAGCCGAACTCATTGTCAAGGCGCAAAAACACATGAACGCCGAGTACGCAATGAATACCAGAGAGGATTGTTAGCCGCAAGGTTAAATAAATCGTCTATTGATTTTAATGATAACAAACAATGATTTTAGAAAGGTAAAAAGGAGAGTTTTTTATAGACACAAGTTTTAAATAAATTATGTAAATAATTTAAATGATATCAAACAAAACATAGATAAATTAAAATAATTTATCATTTAAACAGAGTTTTGAATTTTTTTTAATACATATTCTTAAATAAATCTTCAAATGATTATTTAATGGTTAACACCAATGATTGGGGTTAATCTTGTAGTTAACAATATTTGAAGTGATTTCAGGTGTTAAAATAAGTGTTAAAATAATTATAAAATTATTAAAATATTTTTCAAACAAAACATTATCACAAAATCAAGACAAGAGTTTTTCAGAAAATTTCAAAGACTTGAGTCGACCCACATCAAGCCATGAGTCGACCCAAAAGACACTACTCTCGGTATCTCTTGCAGAATTTTCTCAGAAATGATCATGAGTCAACATAAGATGTTCCATGAGTCGGCCCAAACTATTCATCTCTCAAGATCTCTTCACAACAACGACCATGAGTCAACCCACCTTCAGCGTGAGTCGACCCAAGTCCATGACCAAACAATTGAGCTGATATGCCTCATCACACACATCGACTCAAGGCCAAAGATCACATCATGACTCGACCCAAGGGACTTCATGAGTCGACCCAATATGATTTTCACTCAGCATATTCACATAAACAAAGTGTGAGTCAACCAAGGTAATGGTGAGTCGACCCAAGCAAGTATGAGCTAACACAAAACAGCTAAAGTTGACCCAAAATTTTAACTCAAGGCAGAGACTATGGTGAGTCAATCCAACCTCATCATGAGTCAACCCACTAGCGACTGTCTGATAAAGAAATGAGACCACCTCACTATGACTCGACCCAGAAATATCATGAGTTGACCCACAGGCGAAAAATCAAAATTCTAAAGACTTTGAGTCGACCCAACCTTACTGTGAGTCGACCCAAGGGCGCAATTTCAGGGATTTCTTTTGCACAATTCTCGCGTTATACAGCTATGATTTTAGAGTAACTTCAATAACTTTTTTAATTAAAATGGCTACAATAAAGATTATTTTTATATATAGAGATTATTACAAATTATTTCAAAAATATATCACCATATATCATTGCGTAAATCAAGAAAATCACTATTGCAATTCAAGGGATTTTATGCACAAATCTCGCGAAGAACAACTAACACTTGAGAGCAGATTTTGAAAGTTCTTGAATTACAAATGGCTACAATGATTATTATTTTTATACGAAGATGATCACAAAAATATATCATCAAGAATCCCTGTGTAAATTAAGGATATTGCTCTTGAGATTTCAGAAATTCAAATTGAAAATCTTTGACTGCAACGACATTGTTGAAACTCGAAGTTATTTAAAGAAGTATTCCTTAACCATTCAAAGACACGAAAGAGGAGAGCAACGAATACATTCAGGTACTCTCATATACTCATACACTAATTCAAATAGAATACAACTACAAGAGAGATCATCATTCACAAAAGAAATCAACTGCTTGTGATTTCTAATCTATCAGAAAAATTCTATCACCCACTATTCATCATTTTGCTGATTTTTTTTCTGATAGTTCATTGTAATATCTATTTTTTTGAGAGAATTTTTGATAAATATTCTTACATCAAACTACTATAATATCACTGTAAAAGTAAGGGTGAGTCACCTATTACTGTTCATTGTGTATGGTGTAGCACAGAAAGGGAAACATCACAAGTTTTAGAAGCTTGAAAGTTTTGGAATGTAGCTTGGTGCATCTTTGTAATAGATTTGAAGCACACCCGTAAGTTCTTATCGATAATGAAAAAATCTCAAGAGGAGCTTGAGGAGTGGACGTAGGCTGCGATAGCTGAACTACTATAAATCGACAGTGTCATCTTTCTCTATGTCTTCATCTTCATTTTGCCTACTTCTGATTATCTGTATATATATTGCTTGTTTGATTTTAGTTGTTTTAAATTAATTTTAAAACACGTGAATTCTGAAAAAACTCTATTCACCCCCGCTCTACGGTCATTCTTTAGATAACAAGGACATGTCCTCATAGCTAAGCAAGAAGAATGACCAGACAAAGAAAAATGGCAAGTGGAAAAGGGATGAACCAAATAGATCAAGGTTGTTCCAAGACTTGGATCGCCAACAACACAATCAGGATGACCCCAAACGGCCTCGGATATTGAACAGTCGGTTTGAGAAGTATACTCTGCTTAATAGCCCCGTCAACCAGGTGCTGTTGTAGATCAGGGATGACCCTGAACTGCGGTGGTTAAAGAAGTTAAAGACACAGCCCAGCCAGAGAAATCCAGATAAGTATTGCCAATTCTACAAAGACCACGACCACAACAACGAAGATTGCTTTGATCTGAATGAAAAATATTGAAGCACTGATCTAGAGGAAAAAACTGAGCAGATTTCTAGCTGGTCGGCAAAATAGAGAAGAGTTGAGATGTCAACAAGATAGACCTCCCCCCCAGTCGATAAAGATAGAGATGGGGATCTTACAGGACAGGTCAAGGTCCTTTTTGGCAAGTTTACTGACGGGTGAGAAAGTAGCTCTCCATAAGGGCTCATTCTAGAAAGTTGAGGACAGAGGGATCGCACGAGGTTTATGTGGCTGACCGTCCAAGCAAAACTACCAAGATAGAGGAGGCTATAACCTTCTCAGATCTTGATGCTCAAGGAGTTCAGTAATCTCACGATGATTCCCTAGTCTTTATCGTGGTCACTGCGAACTACAGGGTATGTAGAATCATGATTGATAACGATAGTTTAGCTGATATACTATTCTTGAATGCCTTTGATCAGCTCAACATAGGTCTAGAAAAGTTGTACCCAGTAAAGTCAGCTCTGGTAGGATTTATTGGAGAAGAGGTTTAGCCCGTAGGGTCGATCGAGATGCCTCTCACGGTCGGATGTAGCCCAAAATAGACGACAAAGATGATCAATTTTCTTATGGTAAATTGCCTGTTAGCCTACAATGTGATCTTGGGGAGAATGATCCTTAACCAGCTGAGGGCAATCACATCGACCTATCATCTCATGATCAAGTACCCAACCGAACATGGAGTGGTAGAGCTTCAAGCTGATCAGACGACGACCAGGGAATGCTATGCCACATCTTTTAGAGAGAAAAAGCTAAAGGGGACGATGACTCTTAACACTACTGAGGTTAGAGATAAATATTTCATTCAGAGAAGGGAGCTAGCAGAGGAGCTGATCAAAGTAAGCATAGATAAGAGCCGACTTGATCACGAAGTACAAATTGGGTTAGCCTTGCCTCCCGACCTCCAAACAAAGTTGATCCAATTCTTGAAGATGCATCGATCCATTTTTGCATGGACACATGAGGGCATGCCAGGGATCAGCCCCGAGGTGATCTCGCACCACCTGTGTGTTGATCGACTCCATAAGCTACTCAATCAAAAATAAAGGATCTTCACCAAGGAAAGGAATGATGTCATTGCGGCTAAAGTCGACAAGCTACTAATGGAAGGCTTCATTTGGGAGGTACACTATCCTGATTGGCTAGCCAATGTGGCCCTAGTAAAGAAATTAAACAACAAATGGAGGATATGCATGGACGTCACAGACCTGGACACGACTTGTCCCAAATACAGTTATCCCCTCCCCAGGATTGATAAATTGGTGGACTCAACTAGCGGCTATGAGCTTCTCAGCTTCATGGATATGTTCTCTAAATACAATCAGATTCTCATGAATAAAGTTGATCAGGAGAATATATCTTTCATCACCAACTGGGGGAATCTATTGCTTTAAGGTGGTGCCTTTTGACCTCAAGAATGCAGGGACCATTTTCAAATGCCTGGTCAACATCATGTTCAAATGAAAGATCAGTTGGAATGTCAAAGTCTACATCGATGATATGCTGACCAAGAGCAGGAAAGCCAGTGATCATCTTGCAAACCTTGAGAAAACTTTCCAGGTACTGCATAACTTTAATATGAAGTTAAATCAGACTAAGTGTGCATTCGGTGTATCAAGAGAAAAGTTCATTGGGTTTATTGTCAGTCAGCGAGGAATCAAAGCTAATCCCAAGAAAATCAGAGCAATCCTGCAGATGCAATTCTCGACAATGACAAAAGATGTGCAAAAGCTGACCGGACGATTGGCAATCTTGAGTCGGTTCATTTCAAAGGCGACTGACCAGTGCATGCCATTTTTCAACATCTTAAAAAAAGTATTCGACTGAATTAAAGGCTATGAGTAAGCCTTCATGAACCTGAAAGTGTATTTAATGTCTCCACCACTATTTTCCAGAGCAGTGCTTGGCGAGCAGCTTTTTCTCTACCTAGCAGTCTCAAAAATTGCAAGAGTCCAAAGGCATGTTTACTACGTTAGCTGAGCATTCCGAGGAGCAGAATTCAAATACCCAGGTGGAGAAGTTGGCCTTCACTTTAATCACCTGAGCTAGGCAACTGCTCCCCTACTTTTAGGCCCACAATGTAGTCGTACTAACCGACCAGCCATTGAGGCAGGTATTACAAAGGCCAGATACCTCTGGACGGTTGGCATAGTGGTCAGTACAGCTGAAAAAATTTGACATCCAGTATCGATCACGACTAGTTATAAAGGGGCAAGCAGTAGCTAACTTCTTAGAAGAATTCACGACACCGAAACTCATCCACTCAGAGCACCAGCAGAATCGCTCAGATGTCAAAGTCCAGCAATAGGCTGAGATTAACTTTGATGAGAAATAGGTATAGAGAATCAATATCAATGGGTCCACGAACCAATCAGTCAGTGGTGCTGGTCTGGTTCTTATCTCTCCTCAAGGCGAAGTACTAGAATATGATATGCGCCTTGAATTCTGGGTCACCAATAATGAGGTAGAATACAACGCAGTCATAACGGGACTCAAGCTGGCACAAGCAATGGGCGCATGACGGGTCAAAATCTTAAGTGACTTCCAATTGGTGGTCATACAACTATAGGGAGATTTTGACCCTCGAGAAGAACAAGTGAAGGTTTACAAGGCCGTCATACAAGAGCTTAGGGTTAGCTTTGATAAGTTCCAAATTGAAAGGGTTCCTAGGAAAAGCAATCAAAGAGGCGACGATCTTACTTGGCTGGCCTCAGCTCCTAAGGGGTAGATGGGTTGGGGAATACTTACAGAGTACCTAACCCAACTGAGTATAAGTGAAGAAAATACACCGAGCACAGTAGTTAACACGGCTCAAATCTATTTGGTTTGGGCAGAAAGTATCATCAACTTTCTACGAAGTGGCCAGCTACCGACCGATAGAGCCGAAATAAGGAAGTTAAGTATCGGGAAAATAAGTTTGTACTTATTGATGACATTCTATATAAGTGTGGTTTCTCGGTACCTTACCTACGGTGCATCTCAAAAGAAGAATTAGAGTATGTGATGAGAGAGATATACAAGGAAATATGAGGTAATCACTCAAGTGGTAGGGCCCTATCAGGCAAAATTCTAAGGGTCGACTACTACTGGCCCACGGTGTAGAGGGATGAAGAAGAGTTTGTCAAGAAGTGCGACAAGTGTCAGAGGTTCGCAGTCATCCCTAGACAACCACCAAAAGAGCTCACAGTGATTTCTACCCCTTGGCCATTCGCCCAGTGGGAAATTGACATTGAGTGGCTATTCCCGGTTGGGAGAGGAAATATGAAGTTTATAATTGTGGCAATCGACTACTTCACCAAATAGGTAGAGGCAGAACCCATGACAAAGATTACCGAGAAGAAGACCATAGATTTTGTTTGGAAATCAATCATATGTCGGTTTGGAATCCCAAGGAGTATCATAACAGACAATGGTAAACAGTTCGACAATAAGAGATTCAAAGAGTTCTGTAGACGCCTGGGTATCTAGAATCGATACTCATCCCCTGCCCATCCATAACCTAATAGATAGGTCAAGGTCACCAACAGAACAATCTTGAAAATTATCAAGACAAAGCTAGAAGTAATAAAAGGCCTATGGGCTGAGGAACTCCCAAATGTCCTATGGGTATACCGAACGATAGTACGAACGCTGACAGGTGAGACCCCATTCATGCTCGCCTTTGGGAGAAAATCTGTCATCCTAGTAGAGATTGGCTTAGCCAGTGACCGAACCACAAGCTTCAATGAAGATGCAAATGACCGTGCTCTCAGAGAAGGCTTAGATCAGATAGATGAAGTTCCAAAAGTCTCAACTCTTAGAATAGTTATATACCAGAAAAGGATGAAGAAGTACTATGATAACAATGTCAGGAAACGAGAGTTCAGAATAGGTGACTTGGTCCTTCGGAATGTGTCACTTGCCACCAAAAAACCTTGAGAGGGGAAACTAGGGTCGAGTTGGGAAGGACTCTACCAAGTTGAAGATCGAGTCCAATCTGAGGCATACCGATTGAAAGACACGGATGGAAAAACACTTTCACATGCATGAAATGTCGAGCATCTTAAAAAATACTACAAATGAAAGCTTGTAAATGGTCTCAATAAAAGTATCATTTTCCTTACATCATCTACTTTTTGTTTTCCTTCTACAAGTTCAATTGCTAGATCGCTTGAAAATTTGGTCGACCAAAGAACGGTAGGATTGCTTGAGAATCTGACCAAGGTCCGGAGGAAATCGAAAAGTTCTATAAATTTTACAAATTCTACAACCAGGCTTCTTAAGGACGTAGTCGGCCAAACAACAGTTGGATTGCTTGAGAGTCTAATCGAGACCCTAAAGATTTTGACAAATTCAACAGCCAGATAGCTTGTGAATCTCGTCGGCCAAAGAAAGGTTGAATTGCCTGAGAATCCAACCGATGCCTTAAATAATTCTACAAGTTCAACAGTCAGATCGCCTGTGTAACAACTCATGATTCTTTAAATCAAAACACAGATTTTATCCCACGATTATAAGATTAATAATCATCTACGTAAGGATTCAAGTAGTATTTGAAAATAAAGTGTATGAGGTCCCAAAATAATTAATAAAAGTTGTGTGAAAACCCATAAGTACTAAGCAAGCACTAAGCGTCATGGAATGACGATTATCGTTCTAAAGTCGAAAAACAAAACCCTAAATACAAAGAAAAGAATATGATAAAAGGATTAAAGTGGGTCAAAGAATAGGCCATATTGGAAAGGTTTGAAATAAATAATAAAAAATATAAAAAGAATAAAAGAACATGAGTTCAAGAATTTCGTTCTTGGATTTGGGCTCAAGTAAAGCCCGAAAATAACTGAAGCCCAACAATGAAAACTGAACTCAAGTGTTGGGCCAAGGATTAGAGAATGCCCATATAAAATTAACGAATGCCCAAATTAATAAAAATAATGCCAAGTAAAATGATAAAAGTCTGAGAAACAAGTTTTGGCGCAATTTTAATCTATACCAAAACAAGAAAATTGAAATGGGCTCAATGATGGAACACTTATGAAAGAATAAACTAATGCCCAAAATATTATGAGAATTTAGTAGATGGACCAAACAAATATAATTGAACCCAATTAAAAAAAAATGTCCAAATGAAATGAGAAAAGCTAGCTCATTAGGCCCAAAAGTTGGGAAAGCCCAATAGGAAAATAGATTAGGGTCTTGAATCAAACATAATAAGAGCCCAATATAAATAAATATTTGAACCCAAATCTTATAATTGAGGCCCAATAGATTAAGTTTCAAGCCCAAACTAGCAAAGACCCAAAAATGAGAAGTTTTGACCCAAAAATATAAATTAAGCCCAAATTAATTTTAATTCTCATAAAATCATAAAATAAATAAATTAAATATATATATATATATATATATATATATAATCACTCTTGGCCGAAATTCCTTCCCCCTCTCCCATTTTGAGTATTTTGCAAGCCAATGTGATGTCATGTAAGA
>JAUTBS010317671.1:0-10762 GCA_032361285.1 Aequorea victoria
TGACACAAGATGAAATCATAAACCAAGTATTCCAGCCATAAATAAACATTTAAACTCATGGTAGATGCTTAAACAAGAAACAAACAAGGCCTAGGGATCATGGGGTAACAAACAGTCCCTAATTGCAGAACAATGAACAAAACAGATTCTGGAACAGTGATTCTAAAATACTTTAAAATTATCAGATATTCATGAAAAATTCTTACAATTTACAGAGGACTAAATTAAGGTGTTTTCTACATTTGTCATGAAGGGACTGAAGTTCGAATGTGAACATAAAATGGTCAACAAATTAGATTAACAGACGCGGTCGAAAAATTAATTTTTGAAATTAAATTACATTTTCTTTATAGAAATCTAATACAGGATCTACTAAGGAAATCGAAAGGAGTATTCTATGGAAGAAGGCTCGTCAAAATAAAAATGGAGAATATAAGGACGAAGCAATTGTACAAAAAGTTACAAAAATTGTATGCTTTCTTATGTAATAGTCTTAGTAAATTTAGAATAAATCTATAATATTTATTATTCTTGTAAATTAATGCACGTTGTAGGATGAGTTAACCCAACAAGCACGAGAAGAAAATTTATTAACAAATGAAATCACTGACATTCTTTCTATGACTTTGGGTAATCCTGAATATTTTGATCGGGTAAGGGGTGTCAGAAATTTTGTCACACCAAGAATCTATTTCAACATGCCTAGACGTGGTAACCATTCACGTTCTGAGGGCAAACAGAAAGCTCTCGAGGGTACTATGTTAAAAAAGCAAGCTTAGCTCAATGAACTGGGATAGCAAACACCCCATACACCTCAATCTGAACATATTAGTTCAAATACATTGAAAAATAATAGTATAGCGATTCCACAGATTGATCCGATCTCAATTGATAGTAGAGCGAGAATTAACATCGATATGCCATCTTTAGACCCTAAACATAAAATTAGAAAGGTGTTTATATTTTGTATGTCTTGTAGTTGTATATTTTATATTGATACTTGTATGCTTACTTATTATTTTAATGACTGGTTTCACTACTTTTTGTAGAACAAGCCCTGTAAATTGGTAGTGGGATCGGTTTATAACATCGTTACACATGGTACAATGTAAGAGAAGGTTGGACCTAATGAAGTAATTCATATGGTACCACTAGGAAAAACTAATGTACATGTTTCTATTGATGTTGTGATAGTAAAAGATGTCATTCTTCCTATACCTATCCCATAAGAAAGGACTATTATTGGAGAGGCAATAGGATATCAAGTTGCTTGGCCCAAACATCTTGTGTTGGTTGGCATTGAAGCACAAAACTTCTATCTTAAAAGATTTGTTAAATATTTTTAAATTAAGGTTAACTTATATTTACTTATTTTGACAAATTTTTAACTTAGGAAACTCTAAGAAATATTGATAGTGAAAGGAATTTGGAGTCCATTCAATCATTTTCTTCATTTGTCGAGAGTCTCAAGTATAATGAAGCTATTAGCATTCAAGTAGAGAATGACCTATTTGGTGACCAGATCAATATTCAACTTCAAATAGTGGACATGGAGTATGTATATCAAATGAAAGAGTTGTTTGTTACATATATAATTTTGTATATGAGGTGAGAGTATGCTTTAGTGGTTAATTGAAGCTCTCAAAGTTTTACAGATTATTATGTTTGTTATAACAATAATTTCATTCTTTATTAGTCATCTTCATCAGGTTGTAAAAACTTTCAATTTGCACAATAATTTTCTATTTATGAACCCCTATACCATTAGTGGAAAAATCAAATCTGGTGGTTCAAAATCGACATTACTTGCAAGTAGGTTAAAAGATGCCAAGAGTGACCAACTACTTCTTGTTCCTCATAATATTGGGTAATTATCTCAATTATTTATATTATTTCTTGCAGTTGACCTATTTGAGTTCATATGTGTGACTTGTTCAATTTTAAGTACCATTAGATATTGTTAGTCATTGATTTATTATTGATGATAGTGTACTATCTTGATTCACTTCACAATGAAATCAACCTATACCATCAAGTTCAAATAAGCACGTAAGTTTGAAGTTATTTTGTGTATCATAGTTTGATCTTTATTATGCAATATTTATTGATGGGTTAAAATGTTTTTGTTCTTAAGTGCTCTCAGAATGTACGAAAATACCAAGAGCAAAAGGAGGACAAGTACAGTTTGAAAATTAGTTCAGGTATAAATGTTATTCTATTTAATTTTTTTGTTTCGGTGGTAATTTGTAATAAAAATTAATATTCTTTTATGTAGTGCCCCAAACAATGTACAAATGTGGAATATGATTTTTATGTGATGAGGTAAATAAAAAACTTGATTAGAGATCAGAGCATTTTAAAGAGATCAAATATAAGATCAATTTTAGTTGTTAGTATTAGTTATTACATTACTACTACAATTTTCAGTTAATTAACTTTTTTAAATGAACTCCTACAGTTCAATGAAAAAAACCCATACACGAAAGCCGAACTAGATGAAGTGCGTGTAAAACTCGGTAATTTAATAACAAATTATGAAATTTAAAATCATGAATTAAAGAATTAAAATAATTAAATAATTAAAAGTTTAATTTAGTAAATTAATATTTTGAAACTTTTGAAATAATAAATGATAAAATAATTATGTTAATAATAAAATAAGAAAGATGAGACAAATTGAGGAAATCAAATACGAAGATTCATTGGTTGGCAACTGGATGAGTATTTAAAAAAATAGAAAGATAAATCAAAAGGAGGGATTTGGGTGATATGATCCCTGGAAATCAGTGGGAAATCACTTATAAACAGGATTCTCTCCATCAGAACTCTCACCCCCTCTGTTATCTCTCTTTGCGAGTTTCCTCTCCCTCTCAGCTGCTCCCCCCCTCTCTGTACCGCTACCACAATGCCACCGCGAACAACCACCGATGGAACCACCAGCGGTTTCCCTTGTCATCGACGTCGTAAATCATCATTGGTGTCACCATCATCATCTGTCATCATCGTCCCTCTCTGGTTTGTCTCTTTCACCTCTATTTTTTATTATACACAGATATACATGTATGTATATATATTACATAGTTATGTAGTTATTTAATCATCGGTTAAAGGTTTAATCTGTAAGGATTTGCAAGCATATATAGATATAGGAGTATATCACATATAAGGATTTAGGATAAAAACGATTCAAAAACCACATGTTGATATATATATATATATATATATGTGAGATATAATAACCGGTGTATATATACGTAATATTACAGAAAATCTATGTATAAAATATACATTGAATACATATACGTTAATGTATATAAAACTTTTGGAAATATAATAAAATAATTGTAAATAATCATAATGGAGAATAAAGCAAGAAAAGAAACCTAGATTACTGTGATTCCACGCCATGGAATCAATGGTCCGAAACTTTGGGTTGAATCACCTTGAGGTTGAGTCGACTCACGTTCCTTAGAACTGGGTTCTGTTGCTAGTGGGTCGACTCATGATGGTAAGACCTCGATTGTTTCTCAGGCCTTAGCTTGAGTCGACTCATGAGCCCTTTGAGTTGACTCCTGGCCAGTACTAGACCTCATTGGGTCGACTCATGAATCCTTCAAGTCGACTCATGCATCACCTTTTGTGATTTGGGTCGACTCATTCCTTCATTGAGTCGACTCATGATCTGTTTTGGCTGACTAAAGAAGAGCTGTCTCAGCTCACTCTACTTTGAGTTGACTCACCTGCCTTTGGATCGACTCATAATCGTCTGTTGCCGTAGTTTCCTGCCTTGGGGTTGACATATAGCCTTCGCAGTGTCGACTCATGGTCACCTCTAGGACTTGGGTCGACTCACGAGCCCTTTAAGTCAACTCACAGTCACCTGTTAGTGAGATACCTAGAATCTTCTTAGTTGGGTCGACTCATGGTCGCTTGTAAGGCTTTTTACACCGTGGGCCCTCTATGTTGTGTCGACTCACAAACCCTTTGGGTCGACTCAAATACCGAAATATCTTTAAAAATCCTCCTTTGTTAATTCTAAAACTAAGGCACTATTTGGGTATCAATTTAATGATAAAATTAAATCAATTAATGATTAAATTAACACATAAAACAAACTTTAAAACTTATAAATGGGGGGAGGTTCCTTTTGGTAGCTATAAATGATTTATTAGCCTTAATTATTGATTATGATATATTACATTGCATAATCAGGGTGACGTGGATCACTACATTGTTGTTCCTTTATTCTTGCATTGGATATTAGGTGACTGGATTGTCATGCTATGTACTTTAAATAAATCTCTGTTTTCCCAAAATTACTTTGAAAATGAAATGCATATGTTTAAATCTTTTAATGATACTGTATGATATTCTTTTGTAAAAACATGGTACAAATACTTTACAAAGTTTGATTCCTATATTATGGTGCGATTATAAGATGTTCTTGGGAAATGAAAGTCTAGGAAAAAGCTCTCTACGGAGGTGACTCTGGCTGTCTAGGAAACAGACCTGGTTTGAATCTCGCGGTGACTCTAGTTGACTCAACGGTTTAAGGGACAGCCCGGGTGCGTCCGGTGACTTTAACCCGATCATCTAGGGAACAAACCGAGACATCAACCTATGGTGACTCTATGTTCGATGTTGGATCCAATGGGCCGAGGATTCCCCGAGTTTATGATGTTGCATTGGTTACTATATTATGCTTAGGTTATTCTTGTGGCAATTGATTGATACTCCCACTCTTTGATGAGCATATCACTATACCATTATGATATTGACATATTTATATTATGAGATTATTGAGGACACCTCTGATGTTCAGTTTGAGATATTGATGACTCGTAAAGTAGTGAGTATTTTATTTCCTTAACAACCACTATTATTGTTTTATTTTTTATTGCTGAATTTGGTTGAGTGCTGTGATTTATTATTTGGTTATTTAATTGTTGTTAAGATAACTCTTATACTATATTGATTGTAGTATTAGAATATATGTGTAGCTCTTGTTGATTTGCTATTAGTGTAAACATGAACATTATTAGTAGACGGAGGTTAAATACATGTATGTGAAGTAAGAATGGAAGGCTTGTGACCTGTAGTTTAGAATTGTGTGTTGTTGAGATTCAGACGGAGCTTGACTATAGATATTATGTTTATTTCTTTTCTAGGGTACTTGGGAAATAGTTGAACTCTCTGGTTATCCGAAAAACATAGCAAACTCTGTCGAAATTTCTTACAAATTCTACACTTGGTTTATTTTCACGAAATCATCCATTTTATTTTACTGAGAATTCTTACAAAATTTTTGTTACCTTTCCTTCCACTATCTGTAACGGCCCGAAAATTTGGTTCGTTAAGAGACATACATATAATATTTAGGGTTATTGTAACGACAACCATCCAACAAAATTTAATATTTATCATAAATAATAACGAGTGTATTTTCACTCATTGCACAACCTGTTTAATTATTACATTTCGACAGCAAAAAGATAACAGAAATTAAACTTTCTCCAAGTACGACTGCTACTTGATCAAGTGAGCCACGCCTCGACGTACTCTTCTACGGCCTCTTCGATTGTATTCTCCTCTCCATGACCTGGCATGAAACGCCATGAGCTGCAAAGACCAGAAAGAATCTCCCGAACCCAACATTTTTAACACTTAATTACATACAACAGGATATAACATAATATAATATGCGACAATGATGTAATCCTGATTCACGACCGGGACTCCTTTACGCCGAAAGGATCAGACAAGACTCAACTACCAGAACTTGAACACTTACCCACTTATCACACACTACACCAATTTAACACTATGGAAACCGAGTATGGCCAGGTGAGGAGGTCATCCACTGCATCTCGGAACCACCAAACAACACTACGGCGACGAGGTATGGTCAGGTGAGGAGGTCATCCACTACACCTCGGAACCACCATCCCAAGGTCATCCACTACGACATGGGTGCCAAACAACACTACAGCGACGGGGTACGGCCAGGTGAGGAGGTCATCCACTGCACCTCAGAACCACCAAATAATACTACGACGATGGGGTACGGCCAGGTGAGGAGGTCATCCACTACACCTCGAAACCACCAAATAACACTATGACGATGGGGTACGGCCAGGTGAGGAGGTCATCCACTGCACCTCGAAACCACCATCCCAAGGTCATCCTCTACGACACGGGTACCAAACAACACTACGGCGATGGGGTACGGTCAGGTGAGAAGGTCATCCACTGCACCTCAGAACCACCATCTCAAGGTCACAACAAGGAAAAGAGGCCAACTCAATCTATCACAAGACCAAACCCAAGTAACAACCATGTGAACTTGTCAATAACAAGACCATTCCAACAAGGATCGAACCTAGCCAAGCTAAACACACGGTGAACAACCCCACCCAAGACTCAGTCCATGCATGAGAGATGTCGTAATATAAATTGAGAGCATATAACATTCATTCCAGCTATAAACATACATTTAAACTCATAGATGATATTTAAAGAAGAGACAAACAAGACTTAGTATAAAAGAACAATAAACACTTAATTTCTCAAAACAGAACCATTTCCGAAATCTGCCTCAGTGTTTCTAAAATACTTTAAAATTATCAAACCTTACTGCAATATTCTGAACATGTACAGAGAGCTAAATAAAGGTGTTATCTATTGGTTTTATGAAGGGACCAAACACTGGTTGTACACGGAAAGAGGTCTAAAAATTAGTACAACAGAGGCTGTCGAAATAAGGACCTGTTTGGAAAAAATTGGTATATCTCGAAATCTACTCAATGAAATTAACTTCTGTAAAAAGGGGATGAAACTAGACTCATGTATCTATCTCTGAATATGTGGATCATCATAAGGGGATGTTTTGGAGATAGATATGAGGGTTCAAAGTGAGTTCTGATTCTGCCCTCTGTCACAAAAGTTGCTAAATTGTCAAACGGGTTCAAAAATATATTTTAGGGCCTAACCAAAAATTACACATGTTCAAGACATCCCAAAGCGATTATGTTAAAAACAAGTTTTTATTTGAGGATCGTTTGGGTCCCACAAAAATTGTTGGGAGGGCATAATTAACATTCTGTCTTTCTCTATTTTACGACTTCTTAACAAATCATCAACATCTTCTATTTCTACACAACCAAGGCATGTCCAAACATCTCATAACAACATCATATAAGCAGAATAAGGTTCATAACTAGTTTCTACATTATTTGTTCTTCATTTGTGGTTCTTTTAAAAGTTCCATATAACAAGGTTCTAAACTATATGTCCATAGTTCCAAGTCCTATGTTCATCTTTGATTATTTTTGTCCACTAACTTTAATCTTATAGAAGAATGGATTTAAGAACATGATATTAGGGAAATAAATGAAGAGTTCTAGGAGTTTCTTACTTAGTATTTCTTGAGTTTGAAAGAGGGTCTTAACTTTAATGTTCACTTCTTTTTTTCCTTCTCTTCCTTCTTCTTTTTCTTTCTTCTTCTTTCTTTTCTTTTTCTTTCTCTTCCCTTCCCCCTTGTGGCTGCCGAAATCTAGAGGTTTAGAGAGAGAGTGAAGGAGTTGGGAAAAATGGGAGGGAAGGCTTTGGAAAGATGGGGTATTTATAGTTAAAAATTCCTAATTTTTAGAATTAAATCAATTCATTTAATTAGTCTTGTTAGCTCACTATTTGATGACCTATTATGACTAAAATTTCATTCAAGAGGACATGGGTACAATGACACAATAGTGATTGGGAGGTGAGAGGTTTTGATGATAATTTGGGGAAAAAATGCATTAATTTTTCTTTGGGTAGTTTTCTTCCATAATTTAATTATTCTATGTATTTTTATCTTCTTGAAATATATTTAGGTGTATAATTATCTTCCACAATAATTTAGTTAGTGTAAAAGATGAATTAATGTCCCAAACAAGGCTTACTTATCAAATAAGCAAGCTATCCCATCAATCTTCTTGCTTATTTTTTTTATTTTTCAAAAATAATTAAATTGTCACATCAATCCACCCTCCACTAAGGGGAAGCCGGCCAAGGGCATATTTGGCATTCAATAATTATTTTATTTTTGTTATTTTTATAATTTAGATAATTATGTGGGCCCCTTTTTGTCCTTAATTAAAAATTAGGCTTTTTATGCAATTTCTCAAGACTTAGTTTATGAAATGGCTTAAATTTATTTATTTGTACTCTAGAATAAAAATTGGATCCATTGATTAAATTTATGAGTTCATGGAATTGAATTTCTATGTTGAACTTTAATCTAAAATCTCATGTTTGGTTTGTGATCTATGAGACCAAACATTGTTTATCTAACTTAACTTTAAACTTCTTTAGGTTTTAATTTCAAGTCTTCATTTACTTAATTACTTTTAGTGTTGATCCTTTAATTAACACTATTAGGGTTTATAAGAATTAAATTTTTAGATTTAGAACAGTTCGTAAACAAGTTAGGGTAACTTTACGCATTGGTTAAAGGTTACAAGAATTCGGGTTATTACACATGGATTGTGGGCCTTAGCCCAACAAGCCAAGTCAGTCTTAAACAAAATTAGTTAGCTATAAACTAATTAATTATTCAATTTCATAGATTTATTTACTAAAAATTATTTTTTCTTAATAATTGGGTCAACAGCCCAAGAAGAACCATAAAAATGTCCAAACATGACATAAATGGGTCAATAGCCCATTAATCTCATCATAATGATGTCAACAGTATTAATAACTATAATGTCATAATGTCATATGAAAATGTAAACTACGCGGAAGCAAATGATAATATGATAATGTGATGTCCTAGAGGTCGAGAACATGGATCCCCCACAACAGTCTATCAGCCAGATCTCAACCCACAAGCTACCTGAAAATGTTATGGAGCTACATCAGTATAAACTGGTGAATGGAATCATGATAGTACAATACAGTTCTAAAAATAGGAATAAAATAAAGTGTACATAACATGGCATGGTATATACAACATATGAAAATGAGTAATCACAAATCCTTCAGTTCATCTCTTCTCAAATCATTTTCTTTCATTTGAAAGTATATTTTCCTTTTTCATTTTCCTTGAAAACACATGTTTTCCTTAGAATTGACGTCAAGTGTCCTCATATCGTATAATAACAATATCATAAAAATATGGTAAATGCAACATACTCAACAAGAGTGGAAATAAATAATTCGACAACAGAAATAATCTGTGCAAATAAAGTATCAATGCCATATACTCGGGGTCTCTTGACCCTTGGATCCAAATATCGACTTTAGAGTCACCATGTGTTAGCGCCCGAGACTTTTCTCTAATCGATCCCAGTTAAGGTCACCGGATTCACACCAGACTGTTCCTTAACCGTTGAGTCAACTAAAGTCAATGCGAAATCAAACCGGTACTTTTTCTTAGCTGGCCAAAGTCACCCCCGAAGAGGAACTATTCTTTGGACTTTTCCATATCCTAAAAAATTACATCTCAAGTCGCACCATAATGTATAAGTAAAAGAATAATCATCTTTCCTTTTTATGCTTTAAAACTTTTATTCCATGAATTTACAGAACAGTATATCATACATAACATTAAAAAGAGTATTTGAAAATATTTAAATAAATATAATTTCTTTTAAATCATTTACCAAAGATTTTTTCATTTAAAACATTTGAAGTAGACTAAAAATATTTCTCTTTAAATAAATTTTGGAGAATGGAAAGATTTTACTGAAAGATAATAACATGATCCACTCACCTGATGTCCAAACCAATCTCTATTGAATAAAATGATGCAAAGTATCTAAACCTGATATAATAAAATCATACAAAATATTAAACAATGTTAAAGAACCTATTTAGAACTACTAAACGGTCTCTTAACCCATTTAATATTTTTTCATATGTATTTTTGGTGTTAAATTAACACAATTTAATTTATTTTGTCCTTTAATCTGATGCCCAAATAGGGCCTAAGCATTAGAATTAATTTTTAGAATTAAATTTAAATTTTGTCGACCATGAGTCGACACAAGAGGCCATTGTGTCGACTCATACAGTCCACAAGGCTGGGGTGAGTCGACACCGAAAGGGTCTGGATCGACCCAATGAGGTGGTTGGCCACGGCATGGCTTGTGAGTCGACACACAAGGGCCGTGAGTCGACCCAAAGTGGTCTTTCCAGGTCCGTGGATCGATTCATGGGGTCTATGGGTCGACCTAAAGGGGTCTCGAGTGTCAGGGTCGATGCCAAGGGGGCTGGTGTCAACCCTTAGGCCAAAAAGTGCTCTGTGAGTTGACACACAGAGGCTGTGAGTCGATTCATGGAAAAACACAGAGGCACTGGGTCGACCCAACCATGGTGTGAGTCGACCCAAGGGGGTCCAGAGGTTTCGGCATGTCAAATGTGTCGACCCAACTGGCTTGTGAGTCGACACAAGGTAGGGCGATCACCGTGGGTCGTCTCATGGGGGTCATGAGTCGATAACAAAGCATGGGGGGTCTTCCCCTTCGTTGCTTGGGTCGACTCAGCCAAGGCATGAGTCGACCCATCTGTTCGAGGCAACCATTGAAAGCTGGCTCAAGCTTGGTTTTTTTTTGTTTTTGGATTCTTTTCTTCATTTTAATCAATATTAATGATGTATTATCATGTTTTAGGATGATTAGGACATATCTTATTAGTTGATTTAATCATAGTTTTATTAAAATTATTTTCTATTTCCAATATATATGTAACTGTTATGAACTCTATGTATATATATATATAT
>JAUTBS010317782.1:0-10762 GCA_032361285.1 Aequorea victoria
ACTCATAGCCTTGCTGTGTCAACTCAAAGCCTGTGTTCACACCCTTGGGTCGACTCATTGACCCTCTAGGTCGACCCATCACCTAAAAAATGTTGAATTAATTATCGCAATGAATTCTTAAGAGCTTAGGCTCGGTTTGGAATTGGGTTAAAAGATGAAATTAGTTAATTAATGACTTAATTAACACCAGAAGCTAAGAATGAAACCATTAATGGTTAAGAAGGGTCTATTTGGATAAAGTTAAATAGATTAATTGCTTTATTAGATTGTGATATTTTGTACCACCTTATATATGAGGTTGAAGTAGATTGCCTTGCTTTATTGCTTAGCTTGGATCTCAGGTGAGTGGCTCTCATGTTACGTATTTTTCATTAAACTTTCCATATCCCGAAACTTGATGTGAAGTAAATATTTTGAATGACATGAAATATTTTTCTTTTAAAATCATGGTAGAACTATTTTGTTGATGAATGGGTTACTTGTGCATACTTGCAATAGAAATTATTATGCTCTAAATGACTTGAAAATGAATTGAATAAGGATTTATTGACTTTAAATTGATATAATCTAGCTTCCCCCCTGTAGGGAACCATGATATAAATATTGTGAAAGAACATATTAAACAAATAGTTACAAGTTGTTCCTATATTGTTGAATTGATGTGATACCTTGGTAAACCGTAAATAACGGAACTAAATGGAAAGTATAATGAAAAACATTATGAATTGAGTTATGAGAAGTAATGTGAAAAGTGTTATGAAAAGTTTATTATCATTTACCTTAAAATCTTGAATGGCATATGAAATGATTAATGTTATAGGAAGGTTTGTCATCATTGTTTTATAAACTTGAATATCCTAAGTAATGTTTAGCGTTATGAAATACATAAAAGCGTTATGTAATGATGGAGAATATTAAGAATAGTATTGTGAAAAGTATTATAAAATCAAATGGAATGTTTGATAGAACCAAATAAAATATATGTTTTAAAATCAAAGAAAATGTTTTCTATAAAAACCAAACGAAATGTTTTTCTATGACAGAAATTATTATGAAGTGTGTTAGTAACTGTGTTATAAAAAGTGTATGATGTGTAATGATATACATTATCAAAGATGTGATGAAAAATGTTATGATACATGTTGTGAGAAATATGAAATAGATAATGATAAGTGATGTGAATAAAGTAATGAAATGGGTTATGAAACATATTGTGAATTGTGTTATGAGATGTATTATGGAAAGTGTTAGATTATTATCAGCACATCGACATCCTACATTGTAAATGAAAAGTACATGTAATGATACAAATATAGTGAGATATCTTGGTAAATCGTATAACATTACCAAATGATGTGATTTCTTGGTGACCCGTATATGGGATTAAATGATGTGATTTTTTGGTGACCTGTACATGGGACCAAATGATGTGATTTCTTGGTGACCCGTATATGGGACCAAATGATGTGATATCTTGGTGACTTGTGTATGTTACAAAATGAATGGGATGTCTTGGTGACCCTCATATGGGACCAAATGATTTTATATCTTGGTGACTCGTTAAGAAATGAGACCAAATGAGATGTGCGCAGGCTGTTTCTGAAGCAATGATATGATTATGATTATAATATGTGACGGGATTTCTTAGTGCCCCATATTCGGGACCAAATGAATTGATTAGGTAATATCTTGGTGACCCGTAAATGGGACCAAATGATTGGATTATGTGATGACTTGATAGCTCATTGATAACGAGAGCAAATAAAAATAATTTAAATATATATACATTTATATATGCAAGAATGAAATGAGATATTGAGGTGAAATAGTGAATTGCAATTTGATTGCAAAATCAAATGAAATGAAATGAATTGATATGAGATGACATGATATAAAGTAATGAGCTTATGAAGTGAAATTTTGATATGAGTTAATGAAATGAAATAATGAGTTGAATGTTGAACTTTTTGATATTACTATATATATATATATATATCTTGCTATGATTATGTTAATGTATAAATCTATTTTATACCCCTAATTTGAACTGTATAATATTATGCATGTCCATTCACCAGCTTTTTGCTGATGTAGAATTTAAACATTTTAGGTAAACAAGAATGAAGTTGATGATGGACTCGACTGCTTCAAGGGATCCAGTATAAGGACCTCTAAGATATGTTTTTATGCATTCATTATTACTTCTTCCGCATTTGAATAAAATTTAACGAATTAACTATGAGTTGTTGAGACAACATGTGATATTTGGGCTGTTCGTCCCACATTTATGATTACGGATCTTAATTATTAAAATCCATGATAATTAATATTTTTTTAGCATATTTTTAGCTAATATTGATTAAGGCTTTCTTAGATTAGTTGAGCTAAGGCTCATGATCCACGGCCGGTCACCTTTCCAAAATTTGGGGTGTGACAGTATAGCTCTGAAGTCAACTGTGTGTACCTGGAATGTCCAACAACATGAACAAACTAGAGGGGTCAAAACCCATAATAACAAACAATTCTAAGCATGAACTAAATAGATGAAACATAAGTTAAAATAGATGAAACATAAGCCAACTGTAATGCCCAAAATGAAGTGTAATGTATGATCTGATATGATGAATATATGTCAAGTTCCACTACTTTTATTCATTCCATACTCCAGAATGATTCATTTTCGTTTCCACAATTCCTTTTTCATTTCCATTACCACTCATTGGTTAATCAATCCACATCAGTCGCCAATGAGGTATGACACATCTAAGAGAGTAGACAAACATCCCGATCACTAGGCTTGTGTGCCCCTAGTGTCAGTCCTCCCTTATCACTAGGCCTATGTGCTGACAGTGCACCCGGAACTCCCAACTCACCTAGGGAATCCACGCACTAGTGAGTTGTGTTTGATCCTATTTTCAAGGCATTAACCTCCCGGTTATAGGAACCCACCTGCGCAGCTAGCCTGGAACTCGTATAAACCAGTCAACCGTCTCACTCACATCTTAGGTGTCAATAGATATCAAGATATCCCTCACGGCCAGTCAAAAACAACTGTTCCACTTTACGTTAAAGTGTTTTATATATTGCACTTCTGAAAATATGTTCATTGATTTTCATATTTCCATCTCATACATATATATATCCCATATCAAATGTCAACCATGCATAACGAGAGATTTTTCATGAATAAAAGAGATTTACATGCAGTTCAAATATGCAAGAATACTTTTACATTCATACATCACAATTGTAAGCCAAAATAAGCACAAGCCCCTACTTGATAGGGTTCGAAATTACCAATTTCACTTAACACTTTGATTTAACTTAGTCGAGAGAGAGCAAGTTGTTTAAGTCTCTAACCATCTCATTGATTGTCAACTCGCAAGTAACCCCACCTATAGTCATTCGTGCTTCATCAATCCAACTTCTTCTTGTACACTACCTCATAGATGATCATCAGTTAATTATTGGTTTTAAAATAATTAAATCTAAAATCTAAATAAATCCACCATAAAAAATTAAATTTGATAGGAAATAGCACTATTCGTTAACATACCTCAACACTTGGTTCACCAATCCAAAAACACAATCTGTGATCGACGCCATCGATGGTGGATATCGCCGATCTGCGTCGTCTAGTGGCTAAGTTGTGTCCCCGGTGAGTTTGTAGCGAAGTGAACGCCAGAGAGGACACCAACGATTGAGGGATAAGGGAAGACAATAGCAGCTCGGTGATCTCTGCCGGTGAGATGGTGACGCCGACTACGGACGGAGAAGACATCGGCAATTGGCGATGGAAAAAATTAATGGCTCGATGCCAACAAAAAGTCAACATCGGACGATCTGATGGAGACAACGACGATCGGTAGTGGAAACTCGGCGATCAGCGGTGGTGGTGTGCTACTGCGCTGTCGTTGGTGGCACCGTTAGTGGTCTCTCTCTCTCGCTCGATGATTCTCTCTCTCTCACTTGCGATCTCACGCTCTCTCCCGTGGTCTTTCTCTCTCTTCTCGTCGGAGTAGAGGTGGTCGGTGGTGGTGAGGAGCTCGATGATCGGCGATGATGGACACCGGTGGTGGCATACGACGATGATGATCAGTGACGGTGGCCGATGAGAGGGAACCAGAGAGTGGAAAAAGAAAAGGGAAAGAAAAGAAACTGTGTTTGTTTTGGGTGTGCAGGAGGAAAGTTATAAAAGAAAACAAAGATGCCTTGTTTGGTTTGTTTATAAACAACCAAAACCTTTTTTTGTTTTATATCAATTTTTAATTAAGGGTTTTGTCTTAAAGTGGTTGTTGAATGTTGTATAATATTAATAATATAATATGTATTATTGCTTAATTATTTTTTCACAAAGCAATTAAATCCCTTTAATCCAATAATTAATTTATGTTCTCTATAGTATCAGTCATTCATTTATCATCAAAAGGATCTGGCATATCAACAATTTTATCCAAACCTCATGTAATTTAAGATATACATGAACATAGATAAAAAGATTTTCTCTTAAAAGTAAGTACAAACAGTAAAGTAAAATTATCTGTAACTCACCCAGTGGCGGTGCAATAGTTAGAAAGAAAACAAACAAAGCCTACTCGAGCCCTGACATACAAAAAAGTATAGTAGCACTCAAATTTAGAAATTATATCATGTAAAGTTAATTTGATACTTAGAATGTGCCTGTGTTTGATTTTGAGCCCTTTAGACTTTCAGGGGTAAAATGGTAATTTTACCCTATTATCTCAGAATTTGTGTTTTAGTCCTTCTTAGTATTTTTGAACGCTCAAACTTCGAATATGAAGCTAGAATTATCGTTTCAAATCTTCTTAATGCTCGTTGGTAAAAAGATTCTCAAAAGTCTTATTTGAAAAATAACCGAAGTATCGGAAACTTAGTTTTGAGGGGTGTTTTTTGTTATTATTTTGGTGGCCTTATGGAGGTTGAATTTGGCTATTCTAGGCATCAATAGAAAGGTTAACTTTGGACCTTCAAAATGAGTGGTTATAAGATAGTCTTTGAAATTCTTAAGTATTTATGGAAGCTAGTCAAAGTTGGCTCAAAGTCACTTTTGTAGAATTTCTAGAATTTTATTCAATCTTTGAACTAATTTATCAATTAGGTCTGATCATAATTAAAGTGGGATTTTCTCTTAAAAGTTGCAGAACTTTCTATAGTCTTTCTACTAAAATAAGAATTAGGTCAGTTGGAAGTTTTTTTAGAGATCATCGTAAAGGTCAAAAGTACGCTTGTCAGATATGCAAATTTGATTTATAAGTTTGGTACATTTTGAGGGGTAAACTTTGCCTCAGTTTTTCTTTGGTTTATTGAAGGAATTTAGACAAACTCAAAATATGAAAGTTGTAGTGTATTATTATAGCTTTCCAATTATATAAGGATCAATTAAATCACAGCTCTGAGATAAGAGATATGATGTCTCAAAGTTGGCTGAACTTCATACATGTTTTATTTTCTATATTTTGGGCAGATTTGTGGAGCCATCTTTTGCTTAGTTTTTAGCTAGGTTAGAGACATATTTACAAAATATTTAAAACATGAATAATGTAGTTTAATATTCCATATATCAAACCCAGAAGGAATCAAGCCATTCGGAGTCATATGGAACCCATGGTGGCCTTCAAAAGTTGGCTGGTTTGACATGCAAACCCAGAAATTTCTAAATTTGCTAAAATTTATTCAGATTTTGGTTTAATTTCCCTCTATGTTCTAGACACAATTTTGAGATGTGTTAAACATGAAAATTATATTTTTAAGTGTGATATTTCTATTAAAATAATAATTATCCCAATCGGAGCACTGTGGTGGCCGTGGTGGTGGTCGAAAGGTGGTTGATTGGCCATGTAACAGAATATTTGGGCCTAGCCGAAATCATGAAGCTTACTTTGCAAGCATGGTTCTCTTTGTATACTCAACCAAATTAAGTGAGGTTTGCTGCATTGGAAAGAGGAAGTACCCAGGATGGAGTTAAATCTGGTGGTGACCTGTGATGAAAGTTGCGGCCAAAATCTGGTTTAAATCAAAAAAATTTAGTTTCTTATTCTTTCAATTCTGGCCACCATGGTGGCTCTGGCGTGGCCATGCTTGACGGAAAGCGGGGAGGTAGGGGAATGTGTTTGGGTGGTTGTATAGGGGTGTAGTGGTCGATGGTTGTGGTGCATGGTGAGAGAGATGTGGCAGTGTGACTTGCGCTGAAACAGGAGAGGGAGAACAAAAGGTTTTACCGATGGTTGTTGTGGTCTCCAGTGATGGCATGGATGCTCATCGGTGCTCAAGGGAGGTCCGGCGATAGCGGTGGGTCGTGGAGCCGGCAGTTACAAGCCCTCCTATTCCCTCTCTCCTGATTTCTCATCTCACTCACTCTCTCTCTCGACTGGAAATGAAATGGAAAGAATGTTTTTATTATTGCATAGTTTTATTTATATAACACATGCATTCTCATATGCTTTGGGGTAATGCAAAGTGCCCCCGAGGTTTCGAAAATGTAAAAATTACACTTTTTAAGTATTTTCCTGCCCTCGAAAAATACCTCAAATTGACTATCTCAAAAAAAAATTAAAAATTAATTTTAAGGTAATTACAACATTTTAATATTGACAATGAAACTAGAATTCTTAAAAAAATCTTGAACGCTAAGTTTTTGAGGTTTCAGGGCAATAATGATCTATCGAGAAGTCATGAAGTAGTGAAACGTGTTTTTTTTTTTTTTTACTTTTCGAGCCCAAAACCAACTATTTGGTAATTTTAGAAACATCATTATGATAAAAGAAATTATGAATTGGTTCAGGTCGTGACGGTCAAAGTTGATTCTGTGTTGTTCGTATTATTTTTTAGTGTTTTAGATGGATTTGAATTCGAGGGCTCTACCCTATTGACTTTGGTTCTTTTCGATTGTTATATAATATTCTCTAGTACTTAATTATAAAGATTTGGCTTTTCATTTCATTCCATTTTTCCTTACGATTTGCTCGTAAGGTCCGTTTGAGTGTTTTTACTCATTTTTTAGGGTTTTTGAGCCATGCTTAAACCTCTTGAGTTACTTGACTCATCAAATGGAAAATTGACTCTATTAATTATGTTAGGAATTTTGTTTCGAGTTCATAGATCTTGAGTTTACCTCATTTGGTGTTGTCTTAGTCTACTTTCTGATGTCATTTAGTCCCAATTTTGAATTTTATGGCTTCTCGGATCTATTCATCGAGTTGGGTGTTAGTTTTGGATTTTCATAGGTCGATTTGAGGTCGAGATATTACATCTTACATAGTGGATTGATTGGAACATTTGTGTTAGAGATGAATTGATTTGAGGGAGTGTATGTTTATAACTCTTCCCCGTTAAGGAAGTCATACTATGATGTATTCTAGTATGTGTTGATTCGTTGAAGTTTTCAAAATTGAGGAGAATCTGTTTGGATGGTGTTGGTTCACACCTACGACTGTCGAGGGAATTTAGCCTAAAGTTTTTGTATCATGTTGTTGTAAGGGTTTTTATTTAAAACTAGTGTTAGATATTTTATATTATTTTTTAATAATATAATGGATTGTCTCAGCCCATTTATATCTGTGTTTATAGAAAATGCATTTTAATTATTTATAATTAATATGTGAAATGTTGGTAATTAAACACAGTAGGAATTTTGGTAAGTAGAGTTTGACTTACTTACAGAAGATCAGAAGTCCAATTATTGTATAATTATATTAGCTCACAGGCTAGATAGGGTTGACATCCTATTGGTATAGCTGCGAGCACAATTTCAGTGGTTTATCTTAACTACAAGAATTTATTTGATAATTCAAGAGAGATTGTGTTTAGTACACCAGGAATGTATTGAACATCACCAAATGTGAAATTAAAGTCCATATACTCAAATGATTGTGCTTATACAATTTTACGGTTTGCTCGAGAGCTTATAACTTCTTAATCCCGAAAAATATTGAATGTTGAGGTGTTTTAATATTTTATGAATTTAAATTACTTACGGGTGATATTCAATATTAGTGTTTTAATATACCCTGTAGTTTGGGTAATAAATATTAGAATATGTTCAGTCTTATATTTCGGAGGAATTCGTGTCTAGAATAATTTTAGATTGTAATACCCCATTAATAAATTTATAAGTTTTATTGCTACCAGTAAACTTGATCAGTGAATTATTAATTTAATCCGGTAGAATATCAAATATGTAGAATTTAGTAATCAAGGAATGTAGATGTTAGTTAAATTAAATTGCGAGTAATTAAATTTCACTAAGCGAATATTAAAAACGTAATACGGAGAATCATATTATTTGCTATATAACTCGACAAACAAGGACTCTTATCGTAATAATCTGAGCTAATTAAATTGGAGTGCAGTTGTAATTATTTAGTAGAATTAATTATAATTAAAAAAATAAAAAATATAACATGGGGTGCTGATATGTAATTTCTTAATTCTTTTGGAAGCCAATTTAATTATTATCCTTGGCTCTCTAGTGTAGTCCATAATTGTAGATCAGGTCCCTCTCTTCACTTGACCTAAATCTATAAATATGTGACTTAAGGCTCATATTTTTAGGGTTAGACTTTGAGAGATCAGAAAAAGAAATAGAGAGGCGGCGGCCAGATCAGTGACCACCCACTGGGTTCTTGCTAATCGGACAATAAGATCATATACTAGAAGATTCAAGGAATTGCAGTTCTGATTCAAATTTACCAGAATTAACAGGTAAATTTTTAAACTCTGGATAATCTAAAATTAATCCGTATTAATGATCTAATCTAAGACCCGTAAGCTATTTTTTTTACAGAATCTAATGATTTGTATCAAAGTTAACAGTTGTGAATTGATTTTAATACGGATTACATGTTGTCCAACATTAATCCAGTTATTGATCTGTCTATATGTTAAATATAGGATTAACCGTTGTGATGCAGGATGTTTGTTAATCTTCAGTTCATGGCTTATTTCTTGCTGTTTGTGTTTTATTCGGATTCTGTGGTGGTTTGGACCTCAATTTTTCGTAAAATAATTAATTATATTTTTAAGAGATTGTGAGATTGCGTTTTATTCTCATTTAACATAATCGGAAGAAAAAATGAAGAACGAGGAACTGCTGCTGCAGAAGCAATGTGAAAAGTCACAGTATGTGATATATGTATATATATGTATCTCTCGACTTTGAGAGCAGCAGAAGAAGCGCAACAGAAGATCAGAAGTCCCATCTATGGAAGAAACAGAGCAAAAGGAAGCCAGTCGCTAGACGACGCAAACCAATGGCAGCAGTGAGGCCGCGGGCAGCCAAGCACAGCGCAGGTGGCGTTGGGCAGAGACGAAGTAACGCGCGGCGGTGGTGCAATGGTGGCCGACAGAAGCCGGCGCTAGACGAGCGAGACAGAAACCCTTTTAATCCAGGAATATATATATATATATGTATCTATATATAGATGGATATATATAGATATATAAACCCTAACTGATTGTATAGATATGGTGCAACATGTGAAGTTGGCTGGAAGGATGAGAATGGATTCTGGCGGCGCATAACCCTAATTGAGACATTGCTGTGTGTTGCACTAAAAAGGGCTAAGACCTTGTTTGGGCAGACTATAAACGGGAGGAGGAAATTAAATTTTCTTAATTTTCTATTTTAACTGCTGTGATTATGTATTTTATTTGTTGTTTGTTTAGAACACAATAAATATAGACAACATGGTTTAAAAGGATCCGACCCTACAAAAACGTTTTTTTTATGAATTTTTTTTTTATGGTTGTTTTTCACAATTAATTAAAAGTAGAATTTTAATTTGTTGCATGAATTAATTTTGATCTCTAGTTTATTTTAATTTAAGTAATTAATTTTATTTTTGATAATTAAAATAACGAAATCAAAAAATTAATTTTTGTATGGAAAATTCAATACTCTTTTAAAATTAATTTTTTGAAAATTAAAATATTTTTGTCCCTCAAGTTAAATATTAAGTGGGTGGAGAGTTTTTAATTAAACCCCACGACCTCTATTAGTGTTTTATGTCACGCCCCGCCAGGCACTGGGCGCGGGACGCGAGGGAACAAGACTAAACCATCTTGCCTTTCAAACACTAACCCGAATTCCGTTAACATACAAGGAATCCTTAATTTTTTTTTCTTTTACATAACACAACTTTACATAGCAAGAGGGCACTCCGACCACTATCTCATATTTCAGTTTACAGACGAAAATAAAATACCAAGTGGACTATATCTCCATGGACCCTAACCCAAACATAATCTTGCAGCGGACCTGACCGCGCCCATCATTGGCATGTATCTGTTACAAAGATCTGTGTAGGGATGAGCTATAATCCACGTGCTCACCAATCACTAGCAAGGGTATTATAAATTGCCCAATAGAAGAAAACAGTTCATCACTTTAAAACATGATAACTTTTTCTCAAAACATACTTTCATCATAAAAGATTTTAAATTGCCATCTTTCCACAAATCTTTTCATAACATGGTTTTTCAAAGTTTGATCCATTTTCGATATTTTTGTTTTTCTTTATCTTCATTTCTTTATTTCTCTTTCTATAAGTTTTCCTAAAACTATTACCTCTTTGAAGAGAGTTGTTCACCGTTACTACCGTTGATTATCTTTTAAAAGAAATCTTTCATCTTATCATCGTTCACCACTCAATGGAGGATTTTTCAACAACCACCTCTCAACAGAGGATTTCCAATATCATTTTCGTTTATTCACTTAGTAGTGATAATTACGTCTTTTTATTTC
>JAUTBS010318004.1:0-10756 GCA_032361285.1 Aequorea victoria
AAGAAGAAGAACGAAAAATAGAAACCCTCTATTTTTCTTCTGTCAAATGCTCTCACATGTACTCCTTCTTACTCTCTCTCTCTTTAGTTTTTCTCCATATTTCCTCTGCTGAAGTTCTTCCTTTTATAAAGAGAGAAGAAGAGAAAATCAAATTGAACACCTCCTAGTAGTTGCCCCAACAACTGCCCCAGCAGCTGTCCCAATAGCTGTCATTTGCTTCATATCCTAACACCTTACGCTATCCCAACATCTTTATTTAACTCACCTCTTTATTAATTTCACTCAACTTATACCAGTTATCAAACGAGGCCTACTAATGTTAAATGTTGACCACCAACTCATCCAAAAGCTTAAGCTACCAGAGATGGATAATTTCATTATCTATATCCTCACCACGCCCCTCACATGTCGGTGTAGCCAAACTCTGCTTCGTAAATGGACCAAAACTTGCAAGTATTGTAACTCTTAAGTTGATGGTGAGTTTCAAACACAATCAATTGTCTACTCTGATCTCATGTTACATTCTTGACCATCCGCTTTTTTTAAAAATTTAAGGCGTTAAAGATACGGGTAACTTTATTATCTATGTCCTCAACAACATATACATAGACAAGATAAACTAATGGCTAGGCCTTACAAGTGGTAAATCCCCTAGCCGTATTCAATCATGATACCAGTATATTTCTGTCTTGCATATCTTCACGGTCAAATAAATCATCTCATATTTTTATTGATTGCAACAAAGATTCTACAGAATATACCTAAAAGCTTATGCATATAGGCTTACAAATTTTCTAATAACCAATTAGGTGCAAAAACTAAAAAAGAAAAAAAAAATAGTTGTGCTTCGTTAAGAACATTTGGAAATGCACAACTCACAAATACTTAGATAATAGATTATCAAAAAAGTGTCTTTTAAGAGGATCTGCAGAAGATACCTTATCTCTATTTTTTAGCTCGATTAGAGAGCCATTCCAAATTATCACATCCGACAACCTTGCTATGCATATGCAAATTTAAGGGGTTTCTACAGTGGTTCGCCAGATGCAGTGAGTCACTGTAGTCTCGCTGAAGTATAAAATAAATATATTCCAATGGCAATATTTGAAGACAATACGTCAATCAAAACTTCAGCTCTTCTCTCTACATCGCTTGCCACCTCATAACGGTTAACCAAAGCGACCCCAAGACTACCTACCACACTATTCAATAACGGAGAAGTCACGAACAACAATTACCATAGTTGGGTAGGTCGTTTCTAGACTCTCCATACTTCAATGATCTTTATCTCTGTCTCCCTTTGTGTGTGTGTGAACAAGAGTTGAGAGCAAATCACCACAGCAAGAGCAAAGAGAAAGAAATACAAATAAGAGAGCAAGGCAAGCAGTCAGAGCTTTCGGGGCTTTGTGACTCTGGCAGCAAAAAGAGGATGCACCTTCTTTGTACTGCTAAATAAATAGATATCTTGGAGCCCTCCACTTACATTTGGAGGCCTCTAGCCTCCACATTCTTTGTGATTTCTAAGAGCCCTCCACTGCCTCCACCTTCTAAATGAAATGAATATCTTGAAGACCTACGTGTATGTTTGGAGGCCTCCACCGTCCCTTCTTTGTTGCTGAATGAATAAATATCTTGAAGCCCTCCATTTATATTTGGATTTTGGAGAAGTGGTAAGCAGTTGTTCTTGTTTCTTTAGATATGCCGGTAATCTTAGTCTCATTTCTTAATCATGTGGCGGAGCGCACCCTTGGTACTTCCACTATCTGATAATCCATAGGACGGATTCTCAGAAACAATATAGAGCATTGTTGGAGAAATGAGTTAAAAAGTGGCACCTTAAAATAGGAAACTCACTTTTTAGCTACAATTTTGAGAAAGAATAGGGAATGTTTTTCAGTTGCTCTAAGATAAGGTTGAATGCATGCAATGCTTAGTTAAGGTGGCGTAAGATTCAATACAAACTAAGGTTTCTCCCAATATATCAGTTTTGCACAAATTTTTAGCCACTAGTTTTGAACTAAAACTTTCAGTGCTGAAATCTTGGATTTGTGAAACAACACCATATTCTCTAGTTTGTTGATTGAAAAAAGGTATCAGAAAAAATTACAAAATAAGAAAATGTTACAAAACTAAGTCGGAGAGCCTTTAACAAATGGACACAAGAAAAAAGAAAAAAAGAAAAAAAAATCCTCCTCCCAACTGCAAACTATACTATTATAAAGTTTCAATTTTCAGACTGACCAGTAACATGAGATTAGGATTTATTTGTAAACTATTTTTCCCTCAATTTTCTCCACAATAAGAGGTGAAAGGTATCAACAATCCACTAAATCTAATTATTACCATGTCTTTTATAAATTTTACCTGTGTTTTCTCAATAATACATTATACAGGCAGGCTTCACATAGATCCAAAATTCAATTTATCCAATAATCCAGCTAAATTTCACAAACTATGTAAAACTTTTGTCAAAGTTCTAAGCACCAAGGAATAATTAGAATGTGTGGCTTTTCCAATATCTACCTCATTTTTTACTAAATTCCCAAATTTATTGCGAGACCCGCACTTTGCGTTATTTTATTATTATTTGATTTAAGTAAATCAATGAAATAATTCTACTTTAAATTGAGTATGCGAAGACATGAATTATTAGAGTTTCGGGTTAGTAGTGTGCTTTTTAAAATTTTAGTTAGGGGGTTAATTGTCATGTTTTATTCAAAATGTTGAGTAAAGTGTAATTTGACAAAAAGTTTGGCGAGTCATCAAATTGTTGTGCAACAAGATTAGTAAAACTAATGATTATTAAATTAAGTTATCACCTTGATTAAGAGTTAGTAGAGTCATTAACTCTTACAAAGCCACCTCGAGCTTGTTAAGATTATGTTTGCTAAGGAACTTGAATGGATTTATAAGTGTAGAGACAAGCTTGTCTCCACAATCTTGCTCATCAAAAGAAAAAAAATAGAAGAAAGATTTGTTTGAGGTAAGAGTCTTAATTTTATGTTTGAATTTATAATTCTTCTAGACTTATGCTATGGTTTTATGTGTTCTTGAGTTTGAGGTCTTTTGTATGAGAATGGTTGGAGATGATGATGTTTCATGTTTAGAGTTCCGTATAACCTCAAAGTTGTGATAAATGGATTATAATTGACTTTTGAGTTTTAAAGAGCATGATCTGATCTGGTTACTAGAAATTACTTTGAAAGGGTTTAGAACATATTTTACATGTTAAATAATGCCTTGAATTTGGTTAGTTTGATTTGGAGTGGGATTAGATGAAGAAAACCATGTTTGAGCACACTTTTGTTCAACCTGAGTAGGTGCAGCACTAACACACTTCCGTAAAACTGCCAGAAATCGCAGTAGCGAACTCAGAATTGCGCACGATTTTTTTTTTTTGAACCGGGACTCATACATCTTTCTACCGGTATAAGCCTTGCAGTCTAATTCTTTTCCAATAAATACAAATTTCAGTTTAAAGTTGACCTAAAAACTGTTTCTGCAACTCTATTTTTCCATTAAGTTAAGTTGACTTTGAACAGTTGTAATTTTTTCATTCGAATATTGTTTTCAATCAATGACCTATCAAATTAAAGATTATGAAGTCTTTTTTCATACGGTCTAAATCTCACCTATAAATTCTGAGTATAATAATACCATTGTCCTTTGGAAGGGGTCTCAGTAGTGTGAGTTTGAGGTGAAGAGTGAAACGGTGCTTCTAGATGAACTCTTTATAGTTCTAAACCAACTTTGAATAAATTTAAACTTTATTAATGACATGCTTAACATCTCATTGTGTGTGTGAATGAGATCTCTAGATCTCAAATTGAGTGTTGTTCATACATGAACATTTGTGCATCTGTGCCTACCAAGGGGTATGATAAGGTTAGTTTTGGTTTTATTTTGCATTCTAGGTGTCAAAGAGGTCGGACGATCGGATATTGAACCTAGTAAGTGAGTGTCTGGCTCCAATATTTGGAGTATCCAGGTGGGCTATTTCTGACACTTAACTAATGTCACTATAAATTGTGATGCCTATACTTTTATTTATCTCACATTATGTCAAGTATATGAAATAGCAAACGTGATTTATAAATTATTTTGAAATGTGAGAATTCATTGGCAATATTTCGTTCAGGGTGAGGAAAAATGTATTTTATTCCTATAGCCTAGATATGAATGTGGCCTAGTGTCACATTGAAAGTACAATGCTATAAATCCTCGTAGCTCCAAATTGAGCATTGAAATGGTCGTAACTCCTAATTGAGAATTGAAAGAGAGCTCTACCATTGAGCATTATGAAATGGTCCTTGCAAATGGTCGAAGCCCTATCTTCTAACTAGCCTGAGACATTTGGGATAATAGTACCGTAACAACTTCTAGTTAGGAAGTGAAAACAACTCCAGCAGCTATGATAACATATTTTATATTTCTTTCGATATGTGTTTTTGTTGTTGTTTACCTCTATTATGAGAGAATTGAGATATAAACTGTTGATATTTCTCTTTTAAGAGATGAAATGTAATATCTTGAGAATTAGTATTGTTATACCTCTGTTGAGAGAGAAGTGTTTTGAATGCAAGAGATTGGAAATGTTGTTATTAAATTTTGTCCATAAATTGTTTTTGCATGCAAGTTTATATTGATATTTAGCTAGTGTTTGTGAGCACGTTGACATAAAACTCACCCCCCACACAGTTTGGCAGGTTTGACGGGATTTGATGACTAGAAGAAATCTTTGAGGAAGGTCCATTGTGTACATAGCTTAGTGTGGGTGTTGGATGACTTCTTCCTGTTTTGATTTTGTAATAAGTATGTTATCAATATTTGGCTATTAAACATTTTGTTGTAGTGCAATAACACAATTACAGTTGTACTGTAACATGCACCTCAGTGTGCTTGTATATATATCAGTTTTGGTTTGTTATTTTTCTTTTTGTGGTAAGTTAGTATTTGTCTATGTTGAAAATTTGGTCTAAAATCTTTTTAGAGGATTACATGGAAGATGTTTTGGAGAATTTCATGAAAGATGTTTTGGAGGATTTCATAGAGGATGTTTTGGAGGATTTCATGGAAGATATTTTGGAGGATTTCATGGAGGATTTTTTGGTTTCATGCCTCCCAAGACTCTTATATATATGAACCTATTGTTGTTAAGTTTCAGAGAGATAAAATGGGAAGAAAGAGGAGAGAGCCAGAGCAAAAGAATAGCACCCGCTATTGAGAGAGCGTGAATCGAGAGCTTTGTAATTCTTATTGTTATAGTGGATTGATATTCTCCCCTCTCGTGGACGTAAGCACTATATCGAACCACGTATATTTGAGTCTCGTGTGATTTTCGTGTGATTGTGATTGTTTATTTTATATTCGTTATTATTTCCTATTTGTTGGTTGTATTGATCGAGCCGCTGATCCATCGCACAATAAGTGGTATCAAAGCATTTGGTTTGGGCATTGATCGTTCGACTACGGCGGAGATGACGAATACGAAATATGAGGTTGAGAAGTTCAACGACAAGAATAATTTTTCGCTGTGGCAGCGATGGATGGAGGATATTCTAATCTAACAGGGCGTCTCCAAAGCGTTGCTCGGCAAGGCTAAAAAGCTAGAAAAGCTTGATGACGACGAATGGAAGGAACTCAACGCTAGAGCCACTAGCACCATCCACCTTAACCTAGGCGACGAAGTTATTCACAACGTGATTGATGAAGAATCGGATTATAGTGTTATTATGTGTTACATCTTGAGGCATCAAATGAAGCATGAGAGCATTGAACACACATTTCCCCAGAGTCATGCAAGATGATGAGAGTTGAAATGTTGTCGGAGTTCCTTAGAGATCGATCCTAGCAAAGCGTGGAACCAAGAAAATGACGATCTTGAAGAGTTATTTATTCGATGACCTATGCCATTTGATTAACTGTTTTGTATATGTTTTTTTAGAAACAATATATGGTTATTCAATTTCTTTTAACACCATAAATTGTTGGTTTAGGAATCTGATATTGTATTTTTAGAATTGGATTGTGGTGCTCATTTATCATTTTTGTTCAATGATTAGTACTAATTTTTCATTTATGCTCAATAGATGAAGCTGAGTTCCCATTTCTAAAAATGAAAGTGATCATTTCTCATTTACATCATAATTATATTTCTCAATAATCATTTTTGCATGATTATCAAAGTTGTGTTCTCATTTCCACCTAAAATGACAGTGATCATTGCTCATTTGCACCTAAATATCAGTACTCACTTTTCATTTGCATCATAAAACTCAGTGCACACTTTTTATTTTTCAAATAGTGTTCTCATTTCAACTAACACTGGCAGTGCACATGTTTCATTTCAACTAAACTTTGGCAATGATTTTTTCTCATTTTCGACATGCATGTGACAAACCATTTCCCATTTTTGCTCAATGAACAAGGTTAAACTATCATTTCCAACCTAGAGATCAATGTTCATTTCTCATTTGAACCTTATATGCCAGTACACGTTTCCGATTTATGTATGGTTGTCGATGTTGCGTTCTCATTTCCAACAAGAATGAGAACAGTGAGAAATTATCAATGCCCTTTTTTCATTTCCAACATGCATGTAACAAATGGCAGTGATCATTTATCATTTGCATATAAAAATGAGTGTTCATTGCTCATTTGCATTATAACAATCGGTGTTTATTTCTCAGTTTTTCAAATTGTGTTCTCATTTCAACTGACATTGACAGTAATCATCTCTCATTTTCAACATGCATGTGGCAAACCATTTTACATTTTTTCTCAATAAACAAGGCTTAGTTTTCATTTCCAACCTAAAGCTCAATGTTCATTTCTCAGGGGCACTACCTTTAAAGTTTTGTCCAGCTCTAGTAATGTTGTTTACACAAACTATTCTCATATTCTCACTTTGAGTGGTTTCGAAAACACTGATTCTGTTGTTGACTGATTAATGAAAATATGTTCTCATTTTCTGCAAACATAATTGTATGGGGGTGAATCCGTAGGGTGTAATGGATCGGATGAAAACTTCATCGGGATGCCCCAAGTTCGTTATGGAGGATCTGCCAGAGTGGCAAACGTAAACTAGCCGACGAGGTGTGGCCGAAAACTCCCTCCGACGATTGGATTAGTACTGGTTAAGGTAAGAAGAAGAAAATGACAAAGAGGAGACTTAGAGAGGGAATTAGGGTTTTTTATGCATGTATTGCGTACCTCATTCGTGTCTCCTTCTCACCTTATATGTGCTGTTAGTCCGGAATCCTCGACACACGATCCCGTTGACAATCCTGCTGTAAATCCTTGTTTTGAAAATGACGGCGTCTGCGCCGCATTTAATGTCAGGGCACGCTACTGTCCTGTCAGAGGCGTGTAGAGCATTAATGAGCATTAATGGCATGTCTCTCGGCCGTATAAACCACGGCATCTAGCTCGATCAGCGCGTGCTGCTCTTTTTGAGGCCGAGGATACGAATGGTCGGCCTCGTCCCGTCTAGTGTACTATTTGTTGTAGGGCTATGGGCCGAAATACTGAGTGTTCGGCCAGGACATCATCCGTCCTTGTGTCGATTGTGCATTTTGACCATTGGGCCGAACTACCACGGGTTCGGCCTATGCCCGCTGTTGATCCGCTGGGTCAGGTTATCTTGAGATTGGCCTCCTTCAATAATCACTCATAACTCATAAGCTACCTCGTAAAACACTTAAAAACGAACAACAATAGAAAAACTTTTCAATTTAATCATAAACACAAGACCCATAAATCTAGTATGAAAACTAAAAAGAGAATATGATTGTATAAAAATCAAGAACTCACCTTGCTGGGAGCCAAAACAAGCAGAGATTGGAGTTCAGAGAAACATAAATGAAGGATATTTAAAAATGTCAAACACAATTGTACTCCCCTCGCGAGAATCATGAGAAATTTAAAACGGAACATTCAAATTCAAAACTTCCATAAAGAAAACGTTATCAAAATGAGATTGCATTACTATATATTTGCATATAATATATATATAACATGTGAAGGGAAACAATGGCAAAACTGTACTAAATTTTATAAAAAAATTAAAATTAAAAGTTATTAAAATAATTAAAAGTTATTATCTCTTTAATTTAAACCAAATATCGGAAACGCGAAGAAAAATCCTTTTGATCGTATCATTTTCAGTTTCTAATTTTTTATTTCCTTTTTTACACAACATAAAAAATATTTTTGGCCAATTGTTTTTGAAAACCGTTTTAAAAAAAGAATCTACAAACAACCAACTTTTAAAAACACCAAAATAAATGTTTTCAATTTCTCAAAATTTGTTTTCGCTTATAAATAAATACGAGCTGAAAGCAATGGCCCTGATTGGCTTATTTTGGTTTTTAATTGCTTATTTTTGTATTTTCTAAACTTTTTTAATATTTTGATAAAAAAAAATTCTTTTTCGGCTCGTTTCGATTAGAGGAATCGAAAAAGTATAATAATTTAATAAAATGATAAATTTGTTTTACTAAAAATGGACAAAAAAATGAAATAAGACAAGAAGCACTAATCAAAACACAATCTATATTACAAGGGAAGTGAATTTTAATAGTGACATTTATGTGGCAATTCAAGACTTGTCATTTCTCTATATTCAATCAATAGTTAAGATGTGTTTTTACTATTTGTGTATTTTTATTCCTTTTTAAATTTATTTTTTACTCTTTTAAACTTATTTTTTGTCATCTTTAATTTGATTTTATTTTAAAACTCAATTTATAATTAAATCTTTTACTTATAATTAAGATTTTATTTAATTAATTTGATTTTTGTTTAAATGTTCATTTTGGAATGAGATATAATTAATTTAATGGTTAAAATATATTGTTTACTTATTGAATTTCGTTCAGATTATATTTAAAGTATTGAAATATGATCCATTTTAATTAAAATCTAATTGTGTTAATAATAATTTGGAACGCAAATTTAAAATATAATTTATTTTAGTTAAAATAAATTATATTGGTAGTGCCTTTAGGCACGGGTCATATCCTAGTTGAAGTACATTTCACCCAGGTGGTGATGGTAGAAGATGAAAGAGGAGAGGGTTGAAAATGTACATAAAAAGATTTGATGAGAGTTGGGTAATGAGGATCACGAATTTGTAAGAATTTTTCCCAACCCAGATTAGTGAAAAGAGTCTTGAACATCATACCAATATTTCTAAAATAGTGAAGGTCAACGCTACAACTTGGTGCGATCTTGCGAAATACAAAAGAAGAGAAGTAAAGGACCTTAAACTCGGGGTATTTGAATGAAATCACCTCGGAGGCAGCCACAACAGCTTGAGTCGGTCCAGTTGTAGCAGCACGTGTCGTGGATGTTTCTCATGTTTTCTTCTTTTTTGCCGCTCTATGGTTTTTAGAGCTAGAGTTGATTGGGTTCTTGGAGCCCTTTCCCATGATTCTTGGAGGCATTTCGATTAATTTAGAGAAGGATTGAAGGAGGAGATGGGGGGTCGACACAATCGCACAAGTGAGAAAAATATTTAAAGAGGGGTTGGAGCACGAACGAAATAAAAAAGTCAAACTAAGAACTTTTTAAAAAGGCAAGCCACTTGGGTCGACACAAATCTCATTTGGTGTCGACACAAGTTGTGTTCCGTGAAAAAATCCTGAAGCAAGAGATGAGGTGTCGACATATAATCTTTATGAGTCGGCGCAAGAGGTCACTTGGGTCGACACAAATTCCATTTGGTGTCGACACAAACGATTAACAGAACAACAAAAAAAAACAAAAAAAAAATAGGGCAAACAGATTTGTGCCGTCCCATTGTCCAATGGTGTCGACACAAAAGTACACGGGGTCAACACAAACACTAATGTGTCGACACAAAACATGTATAAAGACACTGAATGAAGCATATTAGTAAACAGCAGTAAAAGGGTATTTTATCAGTCAAATATCTGCAAAGTTTAACATGCCAAGATTTCTACAAAGTGCATTAAATCTATCTTATTGAAGTGGTTTACTGAATATATCTGCAAGTTGTTTATCAGTGCTAACAAATTTTAATTCCACATCCCCTTTTTCAATAGGATCTCGAATAAAATGATATCGAATTTCAATGTGCTTGGTTCGAGAGTGTTGAATAGGATTTTTTGTTAAACATATTGCACTCGTATTATCACACAAAATAGGAATATGATCAAATGACAATTTAAAGTCCTCAAGTTGTTGTTTGATATACAATATTTGCGCACAACAACTACCTACAGTTATATACTCAGCTTCGGCAGTGGATAAGGCAACAAAATTTTATTTCTTGCTTGACCAAGAAATCAAGAAATGTCTAAGAAAATGACATGTCCCTGAGGTACTCTTGCGTTCCACTTTGCATCCGGTAAAATCAGCATCAGAGTAACTCAACAAGCCAAAGGAGGTATGACTTGGATACCATAGTCCTAACTCAATTGTGTCTTTCAAGTATCTCAGAATACGTTTGACAGCAATTAAGTGTGATTCCTTAGGACAAGTTTGAAAGCGTGCACACATGCATACACTAAACATAATGTCAGGCCGACTGGCCGTTAAATGTAGCAAACTACCGATCATGCCTCTAAAGAGTTTTGGATCAACACTCTTGACATTTTCGTCCTTGTCTAGTTTTGTTGATGTACTTATGAGTGTACTAAAAGATTTTGCCTCATTCATTCCAAATTGTTTCAAAAGCTCTTTAACATATTTAGATTGATTTATGAAAATCCCTTTATGTGTTTGTTTAATT
>JAUTBS010318115.1:0-10755 GCA_032361285.1 Aequorea victoria
TTTGTGTTTTCAAAAATTATTTAAAAACAAATATTAACTAGCAACCTATATATGCAAGGAAACATATACAAGCAAGAGATTGAAGATAGAGTTAGAGAACGACACCAGGATTTATAATGGTTCGGCTATCCCAGTCTACATCCACTCCTCAAGCACCTCTTGAGAATTTCTCCACTATGTCAAAACACTTACGAATGTGCCTCAAACCTTTTTACAAGATCCACACAGCTGCGTTCTGAAACTTTCACCGCTTCTAGCACCTGTGATCTTTTTCCCTTTGTGTGTTTCACCACACACAAATATCAGTAACAAGCGACTCATCCCTACTTGTTACAGAATTGTTGTAGTGAGTTTTAATGTGAGAACATCAAACAGAAAGTACTCTCTCAGAAGATATTACAGTAAACTCTCAAATGACAAAGTCAAAATACAGAGAATGAATAGATTGCATAATTGAACTTCTCTGAAAATGGCAGAGATGAACTTCTCATGAACTGATGTAATGTGATTGATATCTCGTTGATACTCTACATATCAGAATGAGAGTGAGAGTATGAAAGTGAGAATGATGTATTGTTCTGAGTTGTGTACTTCAGTTCTTTGACTGTTCTCTTTAAATAGGCTTTTAGAAAAATAATCGTTGTTGTCACGATCTGATCTTCCTTGAATCAAGCTAAATGATTGTTGATTTGATTTCATTCGATTCGATCTGACCTGCAATTTGAATTTCGATCTTCAGAGAGCCGTTGCAATTTTAAAAACCTTTCTGAAATCGCGATGTTTCCATCTGTATCAAATTCCCGAAATCACGTAACTGAATATTTCTTAATTTGTTTCACGAATCTTAATGATCTGATTTGAAGTATTTTGGGATCATTTCTATAATTAAAATCGAGCCTTTTTAATTCAAAATTGATCCTAAAATCACGCTGAATTTGAAAGTGAATTTCGCGAGATTCACGTGCTGAGATCGCGCACTTGGGTTGACTCACTTGGAGTTGTGTCGACTCAAGTTTCTTAAAACATGGAATTTTCTTACTCTGTGTCGACTCATGTAGAGGTGGTGTCGACTCATGTTCCTTAAATTTTAGATGTGTATCGACTCAGGCTGAGGTTGTGTCGACTCAAAAAGTTCATGCCTCAGCTTCTCTATCAGGTCTTCATTTGTGTCGACTCAACTAAAGTTTGTATTGACCTAAAATGTTGAAGCCCCAGTTGTTTTGACAGGCCTTCACTTATGTTGACTCATGTGTTGCTTGTGTCGACCCATGGCTATCTTGTGTCGACTGAAGTTACGCTGTGTCGACTCAGGCTTGCTGCAGAGGAAACTCCTGAGAGGAAAGTGGTTTGTGTCGACCCATAGTCTCTTTGTGTTGACTCACTTCTGTCTGTCAAGCAAAGTACCGAGAACTATCTCTTTTGTGTCGACTCAAAAGTGTTGGTTTCTTCCAAAAGTTCTTCTTATGATTCTGAGCATTAATCCTTATTTCGGTACACAATGAAAGATTCCTAAATGACTTAACAACATGTTAAATACATAGTTAACCCCAATTATGAGTGTTAACCATTCATACGCAATTTAAGGCATTTGAACAATTTAATTTATAATAAAAAGGTATGTTTTAAACTAAAACATTTAATCTATTATTCAGGTTTTGTTTGTTATCATTAAAATCAATAACCATATTATATACCCTTGGGGCTAACACTGTGGTCTATAACTCCGACGGGATGGTGTAGACTGAAAGGTACTTATCTGCTGAGAGATTGCTCCATCCTGAACTCCCAGACTCTATGGGAAAAAACGTCTGATATGGCATGTTTGTCCATATGAAAAGTATATAGGAGGTCCCTATCTGGATGTCTGTCCATATGACTAAGTCTCACCCGATTATGATCTCTATCCCTATGAAGACTGCTATTGTTGTCCCTTTTATGGACACTCAGATTTCCAATGACCTGGCTAATGGAATAGATAGCATGTAATAGTAAGCTGAGATGTGGTCCTAACTAATGGGGTACTAGTGGAAATTCTAAAAAACTGTTGTCCCTGTGAAGATAAACCGTGTCATGGCCTCTGCTTTTTAGGAGATCAACTGTCCGTCTGTGCTCCTGACCCTCTGGGAATATACCTACCTCGCGTCTCCTTCAGTGTCCTCTTTAAGTTCAAAGATGACTCTACTAGATCATCATAAACCCGGATGCGAATGCTTACAATCCTCTCTCAGATAGTATCCCAAAGCCCGTCCTCAAACATCCAGCACTGTAGTGTCTCAGTCGAAATCATCTCATTTGCATACCTAGACAATGTAGTGTATCTAGCCTCATACTGGGCTACAATTAGATCTCCCTGTCAAAGGTCGATAAACTCCCTCTACATAGTATCACTTGCGGTCTCTGAAAAATACTTATTCATGAATGCAGTAGAGAATGCCATCCAAGTAGTGCCAATGGTGGTCTTGACCCTCTTCCACCAGTGTAGTGCATCACCCCTGAACTGATAAGAAGAGAAAAGAATATGCAAATTATCTTCTGTAATCTTCAATGTCCCAAACATTCGAGTGATGTGATCCAACCACTCCTAGGCAGGCAAAAAGACTTGATAGCCAAGGAATACATGTGAATGTAGCCTCTAAAATTGCCGTATAGCCGAAGTGGCTCTGGACTCCACTACTGATGCTCGTGAGGCCTCACCTATCCCTACCATAGTTTGTAATACTCCATCTAACTGTTGTAGGATATCAGTTCCTGCAACAGGTGCAGCTGGAATGGAATGAGTTTCATTGTGATTTGCTGACTCCACTACTGTTGGGTCTTCCCTTGAACATGTGGCTTTGTAGTAGGTTTGTGGCCCCACCCTCAGCCTCAGCCTCTACCTCTACCCTGAGCTGGTCGTGGAGGCATAACTCTAAAAGAAGACCAAAAGAAATAAAGAAAAATATTAGTCTAGATTAAACAAGAAATATGTGCATTCTCAACCAAGTTTGTGAAATACTTACACTATGTATGTGAAGCAATCAATACTTAACATGTGTGCATAAAATAGGGAGTACACAACACATACCGACCTACAGCCCTAAGGACTATTACCCGATAGGAGGGACTTTCTTAGACCTCCTATTAGAAACTACGATGATCATGCGCATTTCCAATCAGATTTTCAAGTCAGTTTTTCGGACACCTGTAGATAATGGTATAATATCCTTGAGGTTCAACCCCATGCCAAAGTACAACAAATAAAATCTAGCACATTACACGTAAGCATGTAGTACTTATAAACACATGAGCATATAACACACAAGTATACAGAAAAATTCACCCTCATCAAAACAACATAATAAGCCCAATTGTGGCATAATCACTTTTCATGGCTCTTAGGTATTCGAACCTAGATCTCTGATATTATGTTGTCACGCCCTAAATCTCGCAACTCGGATCTGAGATCCAAATGAGATAACTAAACCTCTTTAAAGTCTCGCGTCTAACCTTGTAATAAGGAATAAGGATCAATGAAAAGAAAATATATTTTGATTATGAAAAGAGAAGGAATCTATTAAGATTTATTTAATACCTATACACATATTTAGATAATAGTTTGAAATAAGTCTTGGTTAATATAAGAGGGAAGTTTTCTAGAAAACATTCCATGTGTAGAATTCGTAGAAAATCTTGACAGAGTTTTTCATATTTTTTGAATAAATCGATGGTTAAATCAGTCTCCAAAATAACCTGAAAATAGCACACAAGCATATCAATATACACAAGCTCCGCCTGTATGTCAGCGACAACAACAACTGAAGTATTGGCCGTAGGCCATCAATCCTCACTTTTCATACATGCATTAAATCTCCATTTACAAGTGATAAAGCGAATCAACATGCACATGTAACAAAAAGTAATGTACTAGGTACAAATATTCAAACTAAACAATAAGGAGTTATACAAAAATAAGGATTTGGTCTTATGGTCTACATCATGGGAACTATGTCAAAAGGCCACCAACATAGTGACTATATGACTTGTAACCCAAAAATATTTCTCAAAAATATAGTCTAGAAGATGAAATCAATCACGATGTGTTGTAGTACCTAGAATGTCCAACCACATCAACAAACTAGAGGGGTCAATTCTCATAAATAACCAACAAATCTAAGTATGAAATAATGATAGATAAAATATATGCCAAAAGAAATATCAGTATGATGGCATGTCATGATCAATTTAATTTAGTTTTTACAAACCTTTACTAATTTCATAATTAATTCCATTAGTTTTTCAACCAATCCAAGTAGTTACATATGAGGTACATGACACGCCTAAGAGAGTAGACAACCATCCCATATCAGTAGGTTAATGTGCCCTAGTGACAGTGCACCCGTCATCCAATTCATCTAGGCACTCCAATGCATTAGTGAGTCGTGACAAGTCCTACTTTTGAGGCACTAACCTCCCAGATATAGAAATTCACCTGGGCGGCGAGTCTAGAACTCGTAAACCAACACGTCTAACTCACTACTTAGGTGTCAATCACAAATCCCTCAAGGCCATTCTGAAAATTATTTTCATTTTACGTTGAAGTGTCTCATACTTTCTTTACAAAAATCAACTCTTTTAACGATTTTAAGAATTTTCAAACAAATTAAATATTCATTTCATCCAAAATAAATCATATCCAACCATACATTTTAAAAATCAAATTAATAAGAGATTTCACATATTTATAGGCATTTCTAGTTATCATGAAGTGAAAATAACAATAATATAACTACAAGGCATAAATATATTAATGAGATCATCCCTCCTAAGGTAGCATTTTCATATTCTAATATTCAAGTTAAAGTAAGATAATAACATGATATTAAATTATTCAATACACAAATATATTTAATTATCTATTAATCAAGCCAAAAACTAACATATAACAATTTTTAATAAGAAACCCAATTTATGCATTCAATTTAAATAAAAGCCAAGGTTAGGAAATCCATTTCATGCAAAATACCAATCCAATAATAAAGAAAGTACTACATACATTCACACATCAAATTTATAGGACAAAATAAGTAAAATCCCCTACCTTAGATGACTTGAAGGTTGAAAATGAGAAAACCCTAAAAAATTCTTTCAAACTTTAACAGTGGTGGAAAATGGTGTAGAAACTTTCGATGCCAAATAAACCAATCTAATCACACTCAAGTACATACAAACAAGATTTAATAAAGAAATTTCAAGATTAAATTGAGAAATAAATTAAAAATAAAAACTTCCATGAACTTCCATAGAGGAAGAATGAAGAAGGAAGATGGATATTACCTTGCTCCAAGGGACCAAATTTAGGTAGGAAACATCATCTATAAGTCTTCATTTAAGTCTTGAGAGAAGAGAAGAAGATGGAACCAAAAAATGAGGGAAATAGGGAATCAACAAGGAGAACTGTATAGGGGGCTGCTGTAAATGCAACTATTTGCTGTAGAATTTTCCCCAATAAATATATTATTAAGTGTATCTACTCAAGGATAAAAATGCTCCCACCTACATCAGTCCAACAAATAGGTGATCAACATGGTCTGCCGTACAAGGCTTCAAATGGTGTCATCTCAATGCTCGACTGATAGCTATTATTATACGCAAACTCGGCCAATGCGAGGTGTTCTTCCCAAGAACCCTAAAAGTGTAATACACAAGATTGCAACATATCCTCGAGGATCTGGGTAGTGCGCTTAGGCTATCCGTCTGTGTGTGAATGGAAAGTCGCGTTGAATAGTAAGAGTGTGCCTAGAACTGACTGAAGACTCTGCAAAAAATGTGAAGTAAAGTGTGGGTTCCGATCTGAGACGATCGATACAGGTATGCCATGAAGTCTATTGATTTCATGAACGTAAAGCCTGCTGAGTGTGTCCACTGAATCAGTCATGTGTATCGGAAGAAAATGTGTAGATTTTGTCAATCTATCAACCACCAAAATAGCATTGTGACCTCGATGTGATCTCGGTGGTCCTAATACAAAATCTATCGTACCAAGCTTCCACTTCCACTCTCACTGGAAATGGTTGTAAAAGTCCTGTTGGTCATTGGTGCTCGGCTTTAACCTGTTGACAAGCCAAACATCTCAACATAAATTCAGCAACATCCCTCTTCATGCCCCTCAACCAGAACTGATGGCGCAAATCATGATACATCTTAGTGCCTCTAGGATGCACTCCAAGACGTGAATGATGAAACTGACGAAGCACATCCTCGCGAAAAGCCTTAGGCACATACAATCTCCCTGAAAATCTCAAACCTTGATCTGTGTAAAGAGCCCATCCATCTATCCTATCACCACTCGTAATACGGTCCCGAATATTTTGTGCCTCAATGTCGTGTTGTTGTCTCTATAATTCTACTGATGAGTGTAGGCTGCACAATCATAGTGATTAGCGTGGCACACTCTTTCGTGTCCCCTAGTTGCAAATCGAGCTCATCTATCTCTCCAAGCATCTCCCACTCTCGAATCTCAAGACTAGTTAATTCTCAGGTTTCTGCTAAGTGCGTCAGCCACAACATTAGCCTTCCCTAGATGATACTGAAGATCAAGATTGTAGTCCTTGATGCATTCCATCCATCGCCTCTGTTGTAGGTTTAGATCTTTCCGTAAAAATAGATTTCTCAGGCTCTTGTGATCAGAAAATACCTCAAAGTGCTTACCGTATAGATAGTGTCTCCAACTCTTCAATGCAAAAACAACTGCTGCAAGCTCTAAGTCATGTGTAGGGTAGTTCTACTCATGGGTATTGAGCTGACGAGAACCATAAGCCACTACCTTTCCCTGTTGTATGAGAATGCACCCCTAACCATCATGTGAGGCATCACAATATACTGTATAACCTAGACCATGCTCGGGTGTCACCAGAACCAGTGTTGATGATGATATTCTCTTTAGCACTTGAAATGATGACTCATAAGTATTGCTCCATACAAATTTGACTCCCTTACCGTGAATGGGCTGAAAAAGAATTATGATTTTGAGGAATTTCGCAGATCAACTATTCACACATTCATTGAATAGGAAATCCGTCAAATATGATTTCGAGGATTATGATAATTCGTGGACAAAGCGAAAATTCCCCATCTTTTTTTATAACGAGAATTATGATTTTGAGGAATTTCGCAGATCAACTATTCACACATTCATTGACAAATCAAGCATTACAACAAGCGTAAAAGAAGAAATAAGAGAAAATAAAACATAATATGAATATTTTAAATTCCTAAATATATTTTTCGGCCCGCCATTCACAATTATCCTATTAAATTACATCATTCCCAAACACGGAACCAAATTAAATATAAAATGAGGCCCAACGATCTGTCAAATATTATTTAGGTTTTAAAATATTTATATTTCTCATCACATATAATGATACAAGGATTGGAAATAATAAGGGGAAAAATGACAAATAAAAGAAATATGGGATCACAAAGAGAGAAAAGATAAAAGAATATGGGCGATCTATCCAATTCCAGTTGGAACCTTTATATTCCTATTATTTAAAAGTCGAAAAGTATGTTCGTCTAAACGAACATTTTTCTACATATTTTTATATAAAAAAATGTCTTTTTTGATTAAAACTTTAAGTGTTCTTATTTTCGAAGAACGTTTGAATGTTTTGATTGATTTCCAAATAACGCAATCGAAAAGACGAAGAACGATGAACAAAAAAAAAACAAATAGATGAAGAATAGAAAATAATACCTTCGACGTGAAAGATGAAAACAACCATCCGTATGATGCTTAAACCTTCCTCGTTACGCTTGTTTGTCGAATTTAACGTTGAGAATCCAATTGTCCAGGCCCTTGAATCGAAGTCTTGATGCGAGAATAGGTTCTGTTCTTGAGTTCTTGAATGAAAGACTTATAAAAGTTCTAAAAATTTTCATAATTCACTACAAGAAAATGCACTTTTTGCAACCAACTTTGACGACTAAAATTAAGATTAGTCGTTGAATATAAGACTTTTGGCGATCAACCTTCATTTAGTCACCAAATCATAAAGCTTTTGCGACCAAACCTAACTTTAGTCGCTGAATAGTTGGTGAGAATAGTAGAACACTTTTGGCTACCAACAGTTGGTCGCGGAATGACAGTTTTAGCGACCAAATTTGAGTTTAGTCGCCGAAAAAATTGGGAAGCATGCTAAATTATTTTGTGAGAAGAGAAACACCTTTGGCGCCCAACGGTTGGTCACGAAATGACATCGTTGGCGTCCAAATTGTAATTATTCGCCAAATATATATACAATTCTTATTAGCAACCAAATAATTTAGTCGACAAAATAATAAAAAAATATGCAACCCAATATTGTGATCGTGGAAAAACTTATAATATATTTCCCAACTTTCTATATATTTTAGTCGGCAAAATAATTTTTCTTGCTTATAACTCAAAATTGTCAATTTTCTAAATAAGTTAATAAATATCTATCCTAAATGGGCCAAACAATCGCCCGCAAAATATTTTATTATTTAAAATAATAATAGTTCTTCGTGATCCAAAAAAAAAAAAAAGAAATTGCAAAATTAAAAAGAAATTATTAAATATTTTTGAAACATCTTATTATATGTATTCTTACTAAATAAAAAAGTATAATATATATGAAGTGAATTATTTTTATTTTTCATCTAGTTAAAAAAATAAATTAATATTATTTTAATTAAAATATTTTTATTGCATAATTAAATAAAAATACAATATAAATAATAAAAATTATATACAATATAAATAATAATATTTCTTCTAATTACTTCACCACTACAACAATAGTAAAAGATCACGCAACAAAAAAATAAAAACATCTCTGTTTTTGTTAACCTGTGATTAAAAAATAGTGTTAATTATCACAAAATCTTATTTTGGATACTTATTTACCAATAGATTCTAAGTTTTTTTCACTGTTTTATGAGGTCGTTTTTAAAATATTATCATTAATATAGATAATTTTAGCCTTTAGTCTAATTGTCTTAAAATATATATAGATATATATATATATATATAGCTCACTGCGGCTGTGAAAGCTCACATGCCATTTTGTCGTAAATTCAAATCAAATTCAGGCGTTAGGGTTGCCGACGGGATGAGGCAGATGCTAAGGAAAAGGTCCGGCGATCTGTCGTCGCCCTCTTCCTCATCTCCGTCGACCAAGAAGTACACGAGACAAGCGAGCACATCATAGGTAGGAGATGAGTCGTCTTTCTCCAATTACTGACGAGAAAAATAAAAATGAACAAGGAAATGGTTATGGAACTAGGCTTCGTGTTTTGTAGAAATAAGATTTATCAGCCTTTCATGGCTAGAAATCTCTTGTACAGTGAATGTTCTAACGGAGACTTTATCTTCTTCCCTTCTCTCTCTCTCTCTCAATATGGGTATGTTCCTATCTTTTCCTCTATAGTTAAAGAACTCCAGTTCTTCTAGGGAATTTTGGTCTATCCAAAAATGAGAATTTTGGTTTATTAAAAAAATGAGAATTTTGGTTTATGAAAAGAATGAGAATTTTAGTCTATTGAAAAATGAGAATTTTGGTCTACCCAAAAAGGAGAATTTTGGTCTTGACAGAAATGAGAATTTTGATGTATTGAAAAATAAGAATGTTGGTTTATTGAAAAATGAGAAAAATGAGAACTTTGATCTTCTCAAAAATGAAAATTTTGGTCTATTAAAAAATGAGAATTTTGGTTTACCCAAAAATGAGAATTTTGGTCTTGTAAAAAACAAGAATTTTGGTATACGAAAAAATGAGAATTTTGATCTTGTGATGAGATTTTTGGTTTATCCAAAAATGAGAATTTTGGTCTATCAGAAAATGAGAATTTTGGTCTTGTGAAAAATGAGAATTTTGATCTTGACAGAAATGAAAATTTTGGTCTACCCAAAAATGAGAGTTTTGGTCTATTGAAAAATGATAATTTTGGTCTATTAAAAAATGAGAATTTTGTATGATATCATCAGTGATTTATACTAAGAGACCTTTCATATTATTAGAGATTTTAAGAAACGAGAATTTTTTAAATGCAGAAAATGAGAATTTTACAATTTGGAAAATAAGATTTTTTTTACAAAAAATGAGAATTTTGTATGATATCAGGGCATACAAAATTCTCATTTTGTATGATATCAGGTCATATAAAAAATGTTCGCCTCCGACTCAATCAATTCAGTTTTTCTGAATCGTCTCTCATTTTTCTCCTCCATAATCTCATACACGTCTGTGTCAATAACACATAATCATTCACTCTTTCTACTGCCACACTATGGCTCGCAACAGATTATTTTGGTCTGTTGCTCGATCTACCTCTTTGTCACACCATGGCTCGGCCATCTTACTGGCAAAATACTCCGCTACATTTAGTAATTACTCTACCTCATCGTCTAGCATGGAGCAGCAACCACTACATTCAGTTGTGAATAGTAACGAACTAAGTTTAAGTGGTATATCGATTTTCTCTGCCCGAGACGTGAGTAGCAGCAATGGAGTGGCAGAATATCAGTTGTTCAGGAATCGAGAGGGTTCTAGAGTGCAGCCATTTACAGTTGATATGAAGAAATGGCCAGATGTGTTATTCTTGGAGATGCAAAGACGGAATGGCCACATGTGAGCCCTCACAGGCTAGGGGTGTCACACCCCAAGTTTGGAGCCGCGACCGGCCATGGATCATGGGCCTTAGCCCACTGAACCAAGAAAGCCTATTCATTTAATTAGCTCACTATATGCCAAT
>JAUTBS010318226.1:0-10754 GCA_032361285.1 Aequorea victoria
CCCGTGAGCACCCAATTTTTTTGTCTACTGAAACTCAAGGTTGAGTCGACACCAAAGTTAAATGTGTCGACACTAGAGCCTTCTTGTGAGCACCCAGATTTTTGGATTACTAAAAGTCAAGTTTTTGAGTCGACACCAAGTAAAATGTGTCGACACCCTCTTTGTTGGGTCGACCCTTTTTGACAGAGAGTTTCAATTGTGTCGACACCTCCGAAGAAAGCATCAACCTATTTGTGTCGACACCAAGACCTTTTGTGTCGACACTGGCGTGGAAAGTTCAAAATGCTAAAGCTTCCAACGACTCTTTTCTCAGCATTTATTGCACCATTAAATGCTCCCAATAGCTCTTTTCTTTCAGCAACTATATAAGGATTAAAGTTTGAAGATTCAAAACAACTGGAGACATTCAATATCATCACTCTACTGTTCTATTGAAAGAAAACTAGAGCAATATTCTTGCAAATCTCTTACAGCTTATTTACTACTCTTACACTCCAGTCTCTGTTTTTATTCCTCACCTCATTCATTGTAAATCCTCTTGAGAGTGAGTGAACATTTATTGTAGTGAGCTATTTATTGTTGTAATATTCTCACACAATGAGAAAACCATACTACAAGACCTGTAAAAAGAATTTTGGCTGCTCTTTGCTTAAAAGAAGGTGGTTTCGATTCACCCTCTGAAAAATCCGATTGTACTGTGGCTTCGATTCGCTCATTTGAAGAATCCATTTTAGTAGATTGAAATACCCAAGGTGCTTGGGGAGTGGACGTAGGTCAAGATAGACCGAACCACTATAAATCTGGTTGTATCTCTCTTCCCTTAAACTCTCTTTTTAGCATTTGGCTTTATCTGCTATTTATCTTATTCTGCATTAAAAGAGTTTTCAAAAAAGTTTTTAAGTTTGCCAAATAACCCATTCACCCCCCTTTGGGTTGATTTCGGGACAACAATGTTTTTGAGTTTTTTTTATGTAAGTCAAACTTATTTTGAAATAAAATGAATTTCGTTCTAATTTAATCTGTTATGCTTACCAGAGAATGTCTCCGCCTTAGATTCTTTCATTTTTTCTTTCTCCTTTTCACTGAAAAAAACTCAGTGATATGTTGTATCTCGAACTACGTAAGGCCTGATTCTTTGAAAAGGGATACGTAGGCGACCCATCAATCAGGGTTCGACCCATTCCTTGAAAAATAATTTGTTCCCTTAAGCCCAGTCCACTATGGAGAGAGCTAAACAATAAATTTGGGCATTGAGGTCGATCCCTCAAAATGTCAAGGTTTTCACGTCATGCCTTTTGGAGTAATCTCAAAAATGGCTTGATCTATAATGAGAGACAAAGATGCTTGACTTGTGATCCTTTCTAGCCCGATAGCTTTAGTCAGTAATCCATTTTTAGAGTTGTGAAAGATTGAACTCCTGAAGAGAAGCTGAGTGCCTGGATGATTCGAATATCACGTCTTATGTTTTTGTGAGTGAAAGTGAAAAAAGAGCTTGCTAGGATAAAAACTTGAAAGGGTGGTCTAGAAAAAAGTTAGATCCGAGAGAAAGAGAGAAGGAGCTAAAAACGAAGAATGAAGAAAAACTCAATTGGATGAATGAAACCAGAAGATGATTTAAGGGGCCGTACCCTTACGTCTAGAAGGCTTCCTGTGTTTAAGTCATATGACTCAAAATGAAGAAAGACCATCATTCCTTCTATCCAAAAATCTAAAATTTATTATTCCTTGCAAACCCCTATGGGCCTGTGAATATTTTTTTCCTCTCGAAAAACCTGTTAGACAACCATCCCCCACATTGGGGCTATAGAGAAAAGAAAGAATGAACAAGGAAGAATGAAAAGAAAAAGAAGAACAAGAATTTCCCAAAGATCACTTTAACAAAAGAAAAGCTCATCTCAAGAATTTTCCCTCTGACGTTAAAGGCGTCATCTCAAAAAGTTGTCTACCAATATTAAATGTATAATGTCAAAAAGTTGCCTACCGGTATTAAAGGTATAATGTCAAAAAGATGCCTACAAGGTATAGTTTTAAAAAGCTACCTACCAGCATTAAAGATATAATCTCAAAAATTGCTTATCCACATTAAAGGCATAATCTTCAAAAGTTGTCTACCGACATTAAAGGTATAACTTTCAAAACGTTGCTAGCCCGCATCAAAGGAATTACCTCAAGAGTTGCTCGCCCGCATCACAAGCATTATCTCAGAAGTTGGTCGCCCGCATCAAAGGCATTACCTCAGAAGTTGCTTGCTAGCATTATAGGCGTTATCTCGAAAGTTGCTTGTCAGCATCAAAGTTGTCATCTCAGAAGTTACTTTCCAGTATTACATGCATTATCTCAGAAGTTTCTTGGCAGCTTTACAAGCGTTATCTCAGAAGTTTCTCACCCGCATCAAAGGCATTACCTAAGAAGTTGCAGGCCCGCATCAAAGGCATTATCTCAAAAGTTGTTTGCCAGCATTATATGCATTATCTCAGAAGTTTCTTGCCAGCATTACAGACGTTATCTCGGAAATCTCTTAACATTACCGACATTATCTCAGAAGTTTCTTGCCAGTATTACAGGCTTTATCTTGGAAGTTTCTTGCCATCATTAGAGGCGTTATCCCAGAATTCTCTTTCCAGCATTAAAGGCTTTATCTCAAAGTTGCTTTCCAACATTAAAGGCAATATCTCTATGAGTTTGGCTCACCTGCCTCAAAGGCCCCTCTCAAACATGTTTTTCTAAAAATGACTTATGAGCCTTAAAGTATTTTTTAAAAAGAGAAAAAATAGATTTTTGTCTATTCCTAGACATGAAATCTTGTTCATCAACTGCCCAATGAATTATGTTGGACTGATCTTCTGCAAAGAAGTACGTAGGTAACTCAAAAAATATCTAAGCGCGACCTAAATCTTTTCTATAATTTTCATTGATATTTTTATTTTAGTTCAGTACGTCGTGCCTTGTCAAAAATGTTGTCTTTCACTTTGACATTCACTCCTATACACATGTTGTTACATAAGTTCTGTCAAAGAGGGGCATCCGTAAACACTCCATTTTGATCAGACATGATGCACATACCCGTAGTCTAACCCTGCCCGATGATGAAAATATTCACAAGAATAAGGATAGCTTCCAACAAGAATGAATCAATACAAGAGTTGCTCAAAGTTAAGTTTTCATCTAAACTCACTTAAAGTTAGGTTTTCGAACAAACCATTCCTCATTTCGAACGGTTTTTGACAAACTTTCTTCAAGAGTTGTCTACTAATCATTCAAATCTTATTTTCCACCAAAGAAAATCTCAAAACATACATTTTAATCCTTTAGTTTATATTTCAAAAGTATGGGTGCACCCTCTTTACTTTCCGAGATGCCCCTACCCATCTTAATCGGTTTTTGAACCAATCCTCTTCAAGAGCCATTTTTTCACCCACTAAATCTTGTTTTAGACCAAAGAAAATTTCAAACATATGTTTTAAACCCTTCTCTTGATGTTTCAAATGTTCAGATGGATCTTTATTACTTTTTGGGACACCCTTATCTCTATTTCGATTGATTTTCGACAAACCTTTTTCAAAAGTCATTTTATCATCCATTTACTCTCTTTTTTTCCAATCAAAACAACTTCAAAACATATGTTTTAAATTCATTTGTTTTTGTCTTCAAAGTTCAGGTGAGTCCTTGTCGCTTTTTGGGACACCCAAAATCCCGTAAAAGACCAAACTGACCCACGAAAGGTCCCGAAGGCCAGACCAGCCCTTAGGGCGACCGACCCTAAGGGAGTACCAAGCCCATAGGGTCAGACTAGTAATGGGGGAAATGGCCAGGAGGGCCGGACCGACCCTTTGTGTCACGACCCAAACTGACCTGCGAAAGGCCCTAAAGGCCAAATCAGCCCTTAGGGCCAGACCGGCCCTAACGTAGTACCAAGCCCATAGGGTCGGACTAGCCATGGGGCCAGGAGGGCCGGACCGACCCTTTGTGTCATGACCCAAATCTCATAGGCTAGGATTCGTGACTGGCCAGTTAGTCAATGCCAACCCGAGGCCTCTAACTTACGAGTTTAGAAATTTTCTATCCTAATTAAATTCTTTTTAATAGATTATTAAAAATATTATCTTTCATTGTAGGTTTGAAAAAGAGAACTAGGTTTACACAATAGAGTAAATAAGATTATTTTTGTGGAAGTGTGTCGTTAAACATATTTAACATAACTCACCTAGCATTCTAGTGTTTAAGATTATTACAAACCTTTTTTCTTATAGGCCCACATCTCGGGCCGTATAAAAGGATATAACAAGAGTATTAAACATCCAAAAATAGGAAGCAAATAAAAGCGGCTGGTAGGTCCATGGCATGATCTCAATCATCGAGCGTCTTTTAGAAAAGTCTAACCTGGTGCAAAACTGAAAGAGTGCAATATCGTAAGCAACAAGGCTTTTCTAAGATTACTAATAATAACTAAATTATTATTTTACCCTTTTTTTAAAGATTCTTCATATAGAAGAGAATTTTATATAAATCCATTTTCTACCATTTTTTCATATGTTAAATTATAACAACAGTTTATAGAGAAAATAAGAACAGAATGAATAATAATAATATGAGAGGAGAGCTATTTTGTTTTCATGTCACTGTTCTCGGTATCCGATCAAGATATTGGGAGCGACCCCATCAGAATATAGTAGGCGTGATATCACCATGTTACCACAGATCTTGTGGCCAACCCCCATCTTGGACGACTGCCCTCGATATGTTTTATTTCCCCCGGCCAGGATCACTATATAAACATATGACCATGCATTTTCAGACCAAAAATAGTTTCGATAAGGATCTGCTGTATCAACCATACATTTATCAAAATCTCATGTAATCCACGATATATATGAACATAAAGATATAGCTCAAATCAAAAGACCAATACAAATAGTAAAGAAAAATTATCTCTAACTCACTTGATAATGTGCGACGATCAGAAAAGATAAAGATGCGCCTATTCAGGCCATGTCATATAAAAAAAATATGACAACACCTAAAAATTAAAGATTCTATCATGTCAGGTCAAATTTATACTTAGAATGTGCCTATATTTGGTTTGAACCCTTTTCGGATTTCTAGGGGCAAAATGGTAATTTTATCCCTTGTCTTGAAATTTGCATTTTAGTCGATCTTAGGGTTTTTGGACGTCCTGAGTTCGAATATAAAGATAGAATTATCATTTGAAAGCTTCTTGACTCGTTGGTAAAAATGTTACTAAAGGTCTCGTTTGGAAAATATTCTAAGTATTGGAAACTTAGTTTAAGGGGTGTTTTTGGTTGTAGTTTTGGTGACTTTATAGAGGTTGGATTTGGCCGTTATCAGTATCATTAGAGAGATGATGTTTGGAGCTTTAAAATGAGTGATTATAACATAATCTTTGGAGTTCCCAAGTGTTCACGGCAGCTAGCCAAAGTTGGCTAAAAGTCGCCTTAGCAGAATTTATAGAATTTTTCCTTTACTTTGGGCCAATTAAATCCTATATTCTGTTCATTATTAAATTAGGGTTTCTTCATGAAAGTTCTATCATTTCATGTGATATTTTCATAAAATCAAGAATCAAGTCATTTGGAGTTTTGTAGAGACGATGGTGAAGGTTCAAACTGGGCTGATCTGAACATGCAAATTGGTTTATGAGTTTGGGACAGATTGAGTGGTCAACTTTGTCTCAATTTTTCTTTGTATTCTAGGAAGAATTTAGAAGAACAAAAAACATGAAAGTTGTAGCATATACTCAGATATTTCCAATTATATAAGGATCACATGCATTGGAGCTTTGAACTAAGAGTTATGAGGTCTCAAAGTTGGCTAGTTCTACGCACGATAAACTTTTTGGGTTTTGAGCAGATTGGGGGGGACTATCTTTGGCTTAGTTTTTGGCTAGGTTAGAGATATATTTTGGAGAAGCTCAAAACATAAAGAATTTATCTTGATGTCCAATATAAATAACCCAAAAATAATCAAGCCAATTGTTGTTGTATTGAACTCATGGTGGCCACTCGAAGTTGGCTGTTTCAACATGCAACCCATAAATTTCTGGATTTTCCTAATTTTATCCAAACTTTAGTCCTGTTTTACTTTATGTTATAGCCATAATTTGGAGAAGTGTTGAACATCAAAGTTGTAGTTTGGAGTGTGTTACTTCCATAGAAATAATAATTAGCTCAATTGAAGCAATGTGGTGGCTTTGGTGGTGGTTCAAATGTGGAAATTTGGGCATGCATGTCCAGAATTTCTGAGTTTACCATTTTGGGAAGCCATCTTTGCATGCTCGGTTCTCTTTGTGTTGTTAACTATTTTAGGTGAGGTTTGTCTCATTGTAAAGAGAAAACATCAAGGAATATTTTTTGGGTCATGGATGGAGTTAACTCAGGCGGTGGAGGACAGTGGCCGGCGACGAAGTCGCGACAAAAATTTGGTTAAAACTAAAAAATTCTGTCATCTTCATCCTCCAATTCTGGCCACTGTGGCAGCTTCGACGGGGCATGGCTGAGTTCATCGGTGATAGGGGAGTTAGGTGAATAAGTTTGGGTGTTTGCATGGTGGTGTAAGCGCCTGTGGTGGAGGTGTATGATGTAGGAAGGTGGTAGTGAAATTGGAGCTGGAAATAGGGAAAGAATGAAAGGACTTATCGGAGGGAATAGCAGCCTTCGGTGATGGCTATGACAACTCAGGGTGCTCTGGAGGGCTCCTGTGGTGGTTGTGGGTGGAGGCTCCGGTGGCTGGTGGGGGCTCCTCCCTTTCCCTCTCCCAGTTTGTTCCCCCTCTCTTTGTGTCTCATTCTCTCGGCTGTATGAAATTTTGGAACTTAGGAGATTCAATTGAATTTTGTACATGCATGGTTATAGAAATAGTGATAGTTTCATGTACAGGTGTTGTGGGGGTAATGTCAAGTGTCCATATGGTGGCATTTTGGCCCATATGTCAAAAATCGGTTAGTTTTTGGTCATATAAAAGTACCTCAAAATCTGTTTGTCTCATAAAAATTTTAAAAATTTATTTTAGACAAATTCTAATATTCTAAGATTGACCGCGAAGTCAGATTTTTGATAAAAAAATCTAAAACTCTAATTTTTGAGGTTTTGGGGCGATTTTAACCTATCGAGAGATTATAAAGTTGTGAAATACGTCTGTTTGCTCTTCTGAGCGTGAAACCAACTATTAGGTAGCGTCAAGAATCTTGTTGTGATAAAAGGACTTATGAATTAATTTAGGTCATGAGGCTAGAATTTGATTCTATGTTGTTTAGATCATTTTCTAAGGTTTCAGGTGGATTTGAGTTTGAGGGCGCTGCCCTATTGAATTCGCTTCTTGTTAAATTATACTATACTCCTAGGAACTTCATTCTGAGGATTTTAATTTTTGTTTCATTCTATTTTATCTTACGGTTTGTTCGCAGGGTTTCTTTGATTGTTGTTAGGGTTCAGTTTGGGGTTTTCGAGACTTGTTCGAGCTTTCTGAGTTCTTCGATTCATTTGGTAACCAATCGGTCCTGTTAGTTGTGTCAGGAATTTCGTTTAAGTTAGTGGAGTATGAGTTTGACTCTTTTAGTTTTTTCTAAGCTTATTTTCTATTGTTATTTAGTCTAATCTCAAGTTTTGGATCTTCTTGGGTCTATTCGACGGGTCGAATGTCAAATTTGGACCCTCTCGGGTCTATTTAACGGGTCGAGATATCACACTCTGGGAAGTTTCCTGGCCCAGAAAAACTCCTTTTGCGCCAGGACTCTTTTTGATTGGTCGTGCTTTATCACACCCTCATCCCACATCGAAAATTAGAGTTTTTTAACCTATTTTCAACCATTATACAAGGATCCTTTCACCTCCCTTTTCAATTTGTTCAGAGTCAATCGATTCAAATTTCTAAAAACTAGAGAACGTCTTTGCGTACTCGAAGGATTCAACAACTTACAAGTTGCAGCATCTGCATTTTAAGAAATAATTCATATTTTAAGCACTCGAGTGTCACTGAGATACTGAAGGAGTCTTCTGACTTTGCTTTAGAGTTTGTAGTCCTAAGGGCGCATCAACCTAATCGGCCATCAATGGGTCAAGGTAAGTTGTTCTTTTCTTTTTTAGTTTTTCTCTTTCTTTCTTTAGTTTTTTGCTTTGGTAGTTAGTTTCTAGTTAGTTTCAATATTGTTCTTAGTTATGTAGTTAGTCTAGAATAGTGTCAGTTTTCGACGCCCGACTCATGAAGTGTCTGGTGGGTCCCGACCCCCTAAAGGGTCGGGCCCTTTCATGTTTTTACGTTTTTAAAAATTTGTTTTTGAATCATCTAAGGACTAAATCAAATATTTTTATTATTTCTAAACCTTTTTCATGACTATTTCATGGTTCATTTACATATTTTTCATTATTTTGAAAATGTTTTCATTTTTTGACGCACGTCCCGATAATAATTATTTTTCATGATTTTCTGCTATAAAAACATGTTGCATGCTTTGATTTAGTATTTTTATGGATTAAAAACTATTTTCTAAAAAAGTTATGCATCGATCATGTGCTTTTCAAACATTTTTAGCCATTGCATGATTAATTTACATGATCATCAAATCATTTCCAAAAAATATCATTTTTCAAAATGAGGCCCATGTGGGGCCCATTTTTTTATAATATTTATATTGTATAGGCTAATATCTAGAAATTCTTTCCAAAATTTAGCTATTTTTCGAAATTCGGTCCTTTTGGGCCCATTCCAAGGCCTTTCGGCCTGAAAACCATATTTTTGACGTTATATGTCTAATGTACGTATTTTTTTGAGATATTTTTAAAAGAACTGCTAATAAGTTGATTTGCATGCTAGAATATTATGTGTCACATGTTAGAAGTCATGTTAGGATTTACTGCTTTAAAAACATAGTATCATGCTAATTAGTACACATCCGATGTGAACTATTGAAACTATTTGCATACGAGCACCACCTTGATTGAATCATTAGGTAGATAACAGTTTGCTTGCTTGGTAGCTAGATAAGTACAATGTAGGAGCCTATGGATTATCATCGGTTATCCTGACAGGTGATAAACGATTATGAATCTCTAGGGTTCTACCCATAGATACTGTATTTCTTTTCACCTTTTTGCATGCTTGAGATAAAAGTACGGCCATGGTCCCTCTTAATTTTTCTAAAATGCTTTTGAAAACGCGAGCCTACCTAGTCAGTTTCCATGTCATTCATGTATTAGTTATGTATATAGACTTAAACATGAGAACCAATGGTGATGAGTAGAGGCTAGCATGAGGTTATGCTAAGTGGGTACCTAACATCTTTCCACTCGGTACCTTTGCCCCCGAACCTGATCTACAGTGATGAAAGGACTAAGCCTAATCCAAACAGAGTCATTATTGGTTATTGGACATTAAAACCAAGTTACGACTCCAGTTTATTTTAGATTTTCATTTCGAGATCTTACGACTGTACTTTGGAATTGATGGAGGTTGTTTGATTAAGACTTGATTATCTATCTGCAAACATCATGGTTAAAATAAATAACAAATCTTAGCCAAAAGGGCTTCACCACCCTAGTAGGGAACCATTTCAGCATTGCGAGGCGGGAAGGGGGTACCTACACCAAGCCCGAACCCTGGAAAGTAGGTCATCTTACTTATCATGGTAACTGCTTGGAGATTTATGTACATCTGCTCTCCTGTCGTCAAAGTCTGGATGGCCGCAGACTTATCAAAATCAAATTTGGTCAGAACCATGTCTTCTTCACTGTGCTAAATTTCTAGTAAAAGGGTGTCATCGCTCAATGGCGATTGAATGCTAAAATCTCAAAAAATGGTCAAGATAGTCCCGTCTCTTATCATCTTAACCTTCTGGTGAAGGGTAGATGGAACTGCTTGCACAATGAGGTTGTAGAGCCACGGTCAGCCTAGCAACAAGTTGAATAAAGCTAGTACATCCAGCACATGAAATTCTATCTCGTTCTCCATTAAGCTGACAACTACTCCAAATTTAACCACCCCCAGCACGGTCCTATGGGTATTATCATAAACTCGTACCCCTTGAGTAGTTGGTGTGAAATCTTGCTCTTTTAGCCCAAGGTAACACATTGTTCTAAGCGAGAAAACATTTAAGGCCGACACATTGTCAATCAGTACTACCGGTATCCATTTTCCTAGACATTTCACTGCTACGTGCAGGGGTTTGTTATGTAGGAGTACCTCGGCTGGTAAGTCTTTCTAGGTGAAGGTAATGGCATTGGTGAGTCGAGTTAGAGCTACCATTGTAAAGACCCGATTTTCACCGACACTTTAACCTAGGCGTAAGCGTACCTTAACTTGTCTAATAAGTGTTCAAACCATAGAAATTGAATCACACAAATCCTAATAGTGAAATTGAAGGTTCAACACTTAAATGGATCAAGTAAGTAACAACTTAGACTTAAAAATTCAATCAAGATTAAGTCAAGTTTGAGATTCTAAGTTTGGTCACCTAGATAACAACCAAGACTTGAAATTTTGGATTAGGTTCCAACATAAAAATTCAAGCCCATGAGCCTATTAAATAAATCAATGGATTAGATTTTAATTTTGAAGCCCAATTAAATAAATTTGAGCCCATTTCACAAACTAGTCTTGGAAATTGCCTAAAAGTTCTATTTTTGTAATTAAAGACTAAAAAGGGACCCATTAATTACCTAATTATGGAAATAATTAAATAAATGCCCAAAAGGTCCCAAATTCGGCAGCCCCATGAGAGTTATGATGATGGGACTTAATTGTTG
>JAUTBS010318337.1:0-10753 GCA_032361285.1 Aequorea victoria
TGTGTGTGTATATGTATATATTTACGAGTTATATATGTGTTTTAACGGTTTCAGGTCTATTTTGTGTTTCGAGTTGACACGAAAATTAAACGGGTTAGTCGGGTCATTTTCGGGTTCTGCAAGTTCAATACTAACCCGACCTATTTATAAGTTCTCGTTTGGTAACATTTACGTTTACTGTTTTCTATTTTTGTTTTCAAAATCTTTGTAAACTGTAAACAAAAACATGTTTGATATTATTTCTGTTTTCAAATAAGTATAAACAGCTTTCAAAATTTACTAAATTTTTGAAAACAAGAAAAGTGTGTTTTCATTTGTTTTGTAAACAATTTTTTATTCCATCTTTTCTCCTCCACCACCTACAGTCACTACTACCTCTTGCTATCATTACCGACCACCACCTCCAGTCACCATCTTCGATCACAACCTCTGACTATCACATTCGACCATCATCTCCCATCACCACCTTCGACCATCACCTCCACCTACCATCTCAGATCACCACCTCCAGCTACTATCTCTGGCTACCATCTCCGGTCACCACCACTTTCACCCAAAAATATCTATGTACCAAACATATTATTTGTTTTTTTTTATAAAAATAAACAAAAACATGTTTTCTGTTTACTGTAAACAAAAAACAAAAACTGTAAACGTTATCAAACATCACCTAAATGTGTTATCGGGTCGTGTCATTTTTTATTTCGTTTTGAGAAACAGCCAACCCTAACCCTCTAACTTCGTATAGGCTTCGAGTCGTGTTATCATGTCGTGTCAAAAATTCTCACCCCTACCTTCAAGGATACAAATCTCAAGAAAAGGGGAGCAATATTAGAACTAACTTTCCAAGGAGACTGAGAGTTACCCCTATTCATCACACAAGAATATTTTTAAATGGGCTTGAGAGATGATTGAAATGTAATTTGGCTTTCATCCAAGTGGTAGATGTCAGATTATGCGGCCAAAAAGCCTAATTTTGTAGCAACAAAGTAATTATATTTTAATGTGATGAGTGAACTAATTAAATTGGAAAACCTCACATTATTGTTAAGATGCACCACATACCATGGTTTTAAATATTGATGATGTCGTTACGTAACAATACTATCATTCTACCATTTTGGATAAGCATGCTTATATCACCACTACAGAAAATCACAGTCGTATCGGCTATGCAATTTCATGTCAATGTCGTACCTGGTTGTATCGGCCATCACCGCTATAGAAAATCACAGTCGTATCGGCTATACAATTTCATGTCAATGTCGTATCAGGTTGTATCGGCCGATACAACCGATATTTTAACTAATACGTCTAAGACGGCCTTTGTAAGCTTATAGCACACTCGGATTAAATCCAAGTCACATTTTACACTCATCTTTTTCCCTTCCTTTTTATTTTTGCACTCCGCTTGTTTGAAATATTTTAAACATTTAGAGCTTGACTTGAAACTTCAAGATTCAAACTTAATCTTTCTATTTTGCACTCTGCTTGTTTGAAATATTTTAAACATTTGGAGCTTGACTTGAAACTTCAAGATTCAAACTTAATCTTTCTCTCTACTTGCAAAATTGTTAATTTTATATTTAATTATGAATTGGTGTTTCCATTCCATGTGATTGAGTAATGGATCCATTATGGAATATTTGATCATGAATTCAAACTTAATCTTTCTCTCTACTTGTAAAATTGTTAATTTGATATTGAATTATTTATTGGTGTTTACATTCCATGTGATTGAGTAATTGATCCATTATGGCATATTTGATCATGAATTCAAACAAATTGTTTAGAGCATGTTTTAGAAACTAGTATTGTTGTATTATTTGCACCATTGTACCAAGAAATATTGACCTATGTTTGCATTACCCTACAAAGTGAAATTTGCTTACCATATGAACTTTTTTACTTATTTTTACCTTAAAAGCAATATCACTATAAAAAAACATGTTTTTAGTTGCCACGATATCGATTAAAAACTATTACAAGCATACAAAATGAGATAAATAACAACAGAACATGATTATCAAAGAATTTTTTAACATTTTCTAGTGCTTGAAGAAAATAACGAGTTTAGTTTTTGATTCCCATTATACAATGGTCAATACTTCCGATACCCGTTATACGCGACCGTTACGTTGGTGGTTACCGCAATTTAAAACCATGCCACATACACACAAGATAACACACGCCACTTCATGTATTACATATAATCTAACACTAATATATATTATTTATTTTCTGAAATTACATATGGCATTTTTTTACTTCATTGAGAGAAGAGATTGAGCTATACCAAGTCAGTTTGATGGAGTTTTGAGGACTCAACGAGTAATAGTTTAAAGCAGATAGATATTGATCCCAATAAATCTCACTTGGTAATTGTGACGTAGATGTGTATAATCGTTGGGTCCTTATATCGTGAAAAGTGGTTGAGTCCATGAATATAATTTATTTTTTTTGATATCCGCAGGTGACTCCTACCAGCACAGTTCAATTGGGCCCGAGTTACCTCACATCTGGACAACCGAGAACTAGGCCTGGGGGCATTGAAATTAAAGACCAGACAATCCTTCAATGGCCCCAAGAGAATTCGAACTAGCAAGTCTCTATTTCTCTTCCTTTATCTTTATGGAAGTTTCCACTTCTATCTCATTCAACAGAAAGGACAGAGAAACTGCTACAGCAAGTCAGGAAGTGCTAGACTGCAAGGCTACATCCGAGTCTTAAAAGGCCAACACTCTTCATATCGTCGTGGAGACATTGAGTAGAATGTTGTATGGCGGTCCAAGGTATGATTGGGGGCATCTCAGGCTGGTGGTAGGTGTAATGGGACTTCCTCTTGTTTCATCTTTTAAAGCTGCATAAGTTCGGGATGGTGTTATACAGTGATTTGAAAAAAATATCAGCTGTATGAAAAGGTAATAATTCTCTAGAGGAGGTAAGCTTTCTCTCATCAAAAGCATGTTCTCGCACATACTAACTTACTTCATCTCCCTTCTGCTATCCCTGCTTCAATGGCTGAGAGATTAGAAAACTTGAAAGAAACTTCCTTGGGGTGGCTTTGGGAATGAGCTTAAATAACATTTTGTTGATAGGACTTGCGTGCCATCCTTTGAAGGATGAAGATTTTGGAATTAAGCAATTGAAAAAGATTAATCAAGATTTGTGGGGAAGTAGCTTCAAAGACTTAAGACAGAGGGGTGCCAATAGAGGGGGGCCGTGTCAAGCAAATATAGATCCAATGTAGAAGGATGAACTTCAAATCAAAGAAGGATGGCATGATTTCATTTGAAATATTAGATTCATGATTGGAGATGGGCAAAGAGTGAGATTTTGAAATGATTTGTTGAGTGGGTTATACCTCTGCCAGCACGTTACCAAATCTATTTTCCATTCCAATGAATAAGAATGCCTTAATGGCATTCGACTTGAAGGTTAAGGAATAAAGGATCACATGGGAGCCACTTTTCATTCAAGCAACGCAAGACTTGGAATTGCAGGCCGTGGATGAGTTTTTCTTTTATGCTTTGTACTAGGTGGAGAGATTCGAAAACAAATGACAAGGTGTAGAGGATACGCAACAATGGAAATTCACGGTTTTGTATGTGTTCGACAGTAGATAAGTTGGTAAACAGCGTCCGTATTCATTGTGATGTACAACAGAGCTGTAGAATTTGTTTTTTTACATAAGAAATATTATTAAAAAAAAGTCATTAAGGGAATGCCACACGTATACAAAAGACCACAAAGGCATTAGAATTTTCTTTATTTGCTTTATACTTTTCATCATTGGCTGTCTAGGAAGTTGTCCAATTATACTTTTATATAGTTTTTAGGACAGCACAATTTTGTAGTGGACATGCTTTATTTATCATTTTGCATACTTCATAAATGCAGAGTTTGCACTCCTGACGTTCTTCTAAATAAATTTACTTATCCTCAAACTGAAATAATATAATAAAAAAAAACAAGGTAATTCAATATAATACTCATAGAAAGAAGTTCATTAAATACCAAATTCAGTAAATCCTAACCAAATACCTGGCTACAGGGTTGTCGAAACAGTTTCTCACAATAAAATTTCTTCACCCTCCTCTTTAAGCATTCCTAGTTACCTTATGCATATTGAAGTTCCCTAGAAGCTAGACTTCATATGTTTTAAGCACCTTGAAATCTTAAACACACTAACATTTGGCCAATGACCACTAGACTCCCTCAGCGCTGTGAATCTTTGATTATTCTCATCCATTATGTAATTTCATAGGTACAAGCATTACACATTCATCAGACATAGCATAGAATTTTAATATAATTGAATGCTCACAACAAAAATGAAAACAAAGGTTTGGATTTCTCAAAGAGAATATAACTGACGTAAGTTTGGAGAAATTAAAACAAAAACAAAGATTATTAATCTGTTCAAAAGAAGGGACGACAGAATACATACTTCAACATGCCTATAAAGCTCAGAAGGTGGTAATTTGATTGCATCAAGCATTTTTGGTTTTCCACACCTGTTTACCAAAGCCTCCACCTCATTGCAAATTGCCCGTACCGCATCCTGGTAATTGTTGAAGACAGAAAGTTACATGCCTATGAAGATTTCTACCCATTTTACATGGACATTTGCAAATACAAATGAAAAAACAATTCCTCCAAATAGATAATAGGGACTGGCAAATCATGAGAGGGATTATACTTTTGTGTAGCCAAATGAGAACCTATTCTACATAATTCTCACCCATAATACTTACAGATCAAACAGATAAGAAAAATGTCATATATTATAAAGAATTATATACACGTCGCTCATATTTTACCTTCACAGGAGGAAATTGATAAATGATTGATCAAGTCTTTGATGGCATATAAACCTAGACAGCATCAGGATCCATACAAGCTACGAATGTTTTTTTTTTTTTGTCAATAAAATCAGCCTGTCTTGCATTTAATGTACAACACATAAATGTCCTTTTCAAAGGGCATGTCTTTAGTGAGCTGATTTGTTCACATACATGGACGTGAACAATACCATGAAATGTATAAGGCACTTTCAAACTATTTGATCAACCTCCACCCTAGAAAGCAAAGATATGCAAATATTGAATTCAAAAAAAAAGTGATGAAAAATTAAACAAGAGGACACAAAAGGATATTGTCAGGGTGGTGTCTGGTCAAACAGTTCACAAAATGATTTGTGACAGGAAGGGAAAATCAGAAAGAAGAAAAAACAGCCAAATATCTTGAACCATGCAATATCACTCAAATACAAGAAAGGGGGAGATCTGAGAAATAGCAGCCAAAAAATCTTGAAACCATGCACTCACTCAAATACAAGATACATCGAATACGATATAGTCAATACTCGACATCTGAATTTTAAATAAATAGTATTATGCCAAACTGCAAACCAACTTAAACCAGAAAAGGCACCAGATGGCAGTCCAAGACTCCAACTATCATTCTGCCGTATCGGTAGAGCATAGCACTATGCTTTTGGGATGATTAGTGATCTAACATGGTATTAGAACTATGGTTCCTGCGATATCCCATACATCAACTTGAATTTCATTTTCGTTATCTTGATATCTTGTTAAATATATATCAATAAACATTTTCCTTATAAGTTAGACATTTATGTGGCATAATGTGTCTGGAAAAACGTACGATCATGATATGAAATGGCTTCATGCTAAGTGACTAAAAGTGCTTTACTATAATTATAACTAAGACTCGTTTATAAGAAATTGTGAAAATAACCTAAGTATATGAAATATGAGTAGTGATGTTCACATGTTTCACTAAGTGCCTTATGATAGTGTGCATTGAATACATGACTCTATGATTCTTTAGTCTTTATTACTCTTAATAAAGGTGCTTAATTGATTTGTGTTAATATTTGTTAGGTTTGGAAGCCTTGTATGAATTGCAAAACAGGATTAACTAAAGTTAAGCGTCCTTGCTTAAATTAATCTCGATTACTTAAAATAAGCATGATTAATCAATAAAATTGACCATAATTAGCATAACTATGAATAATTAACACTAATCAAGTTTCATTAGTATTTTGGTGAAGCATACACCTCACTAGGCGTCATGCTTTTGGGGAGAGAGACACTTGTCTCTCTAATGTTAACTAGGAATTAAAGGGTAATATAAAACAGAAAGAGATGCTACCTTCCTCAGCAACTTGTAAGAATTAAATGAGAATGATTAAAGCTCAAGAAGAGCTTACAATGAATTAAAATAATCCAAAGGATCTATCCTTTCTTTTTTTTGACACGTAATTGATTTCATTGAAACGCCAAAACCGGCAACATGCATACACGAAGTATACAAAGGCAAAAAGACTATAAAAGACTATCCACAAAAAAATATACAGCTTGGATGTGCAAATCCCCCAAAAAAGCTATAAAAGCGTCTAACCCAAAAGGGTGAACTCCATGTAGCCAAAAATAGAGTCTTGATAGCACTGCACTCTTTAAAAAAGGCGTGGCGCACTCCACACACTCAAAAGATCTACAATTCGTCACCTTCCATAAACATCAAAAAATACGGCCACCATATTCTAAACCCTCCTCTTCGAAACCCTCCTCTTCCTTGCATTCCAAGAGCTCCTTCACTGGTCTAAGTATCACCCATGTCACCATGAATGAAGAAAGAAATAAGTTCCAGAGCTACGCCGCCACAGATCAATGAAGCAATAAGTGATTCACTGACTCTCCTGCCCTCTTGCACATGCAACACTCATCCATCAAGCATTGTCCCTCTCTTCTCAAGTTATCGATTGTTAGGATAACTGATGTGTACTTAAATGTACACATCTAAGCCTTAACAAACAGTTGCTAGTCCGTCTTCTCTTTATCTTATTTACTTTTAGCATGCTTTTGTCGTTTCAGGATTAAATAAGCATCGGGATGAAAAATGGGCTTAAAAATGACTTTTGGAGCACAAGAAAATTAAACATTGTATCGGGCCATCTGGACGGTCACGACTCCCATCCGAACGGAAGTCATTAGATTGGTTCAATTTTGGATTTTTAAATAAAAGATCTGGATAAGAGGTACAAAATGGAGGAGATTAGGTCAAGCCAGGGGTTCATCATTTTAGAGAGAGACGGTGGAGGCTAGAAGAGGATGCTTTGAAGATCCATCCATGGAGTTCTCTTTGAAGACTTTGGATTCTACTCTAACCATGAATGACTAATCGTCACATCTAGGGTTTAGATGAAACCATAGCCAAGTAACAATGTTTTGTATCTATATTTAGTATTTTCATTATTCGATTCAACGGTTGTATAAGAATAAAGCTTTTTTATTTAATTCATGATCTTACTCTTCCTATCTAGCACATGTGTTTACTATCTGTGATTGTGAATACATGCTTGTACAACGGTTTTCATAGTTTTGCGGTCAATATTCGGAATAGAATATGCTAAGAGAAGACGGGTCGTGCCTAGATTATATCAAGGACAATCCGTGCTAATCGAAAATACGCTACACTTGACTATGATTTCATAAGTTTGCTATGCGATATCGTTAGGGCTTGTAGCCACTAGCGGATCATGTTTGAATTGACTAATAAATCCTAAACTGATACAATGTTTTGATTACGAGGTTAAGGTGGGTTCAAAACCTTAGGTCTCTTCTCTTTGTTGATTACCAATTTAATTTTGAATTTTTTAGTTTAATTTTTGTTAATCAGAATTCAATTCAATCATTCTTTCTACCAAATTAATTTAAGAAATAATTTTGAAATATCGTAAATTAGCCTTATTGTCCCTGTGAAACGATACCTAGTCTTAACTGCTATTCTACGGAGTAGTAGTTTTTACTTGATTTTTATTATTTATTTTTTGTGTGAAAAACGACGTACCACAAACCTTCTTAGCGGCGATCCAAGTAACAAACGTCACCTTAAGAGAAACCTTAGCACACTACACCCCTTTATAGGGAAAGGTAGATACTCCAAGGCCAATGAGATTCTTGTACAAGGAAGCCACTGAAAATGATCGATTTGAAGCAACAAGCCATATCACAGAATCCTCTATATTCGCCTGTATAGAATGGCTGGATAGAAGTCCAAATAACTCCACTGCCAAGTCTACTTCCCACTGACAAGAGGGTCTGTTGAGTCGACTTCCCAGTTTTGCAAGGGCCTTCTGAACAAAGGAGGTCCAAACACCTACACCATGATCCAACTACCAGGGGGGTCCAAACACCTACACCATCATCCAGAGACGAATAATATGTCACCACAACTCCCTTATTCACCGCAACACTGAACAACCCTAGGAAGGCAGCCCACAAGTCCCCAGGTGTCTTCCTAGAATCTCACCCTTGTCCCATTACCAACTTTAAAGGTAACTTGCCGGAGGAAAGCTCCCATACCCTCATAATGCCCTTCCACACCCCAGTCCCAAAGGCACCCCTAATGGATCCCGTAGACCACCCATCCCTTAAGCACCCAAACTTATCCACCACTACTCTCCTCCACAAGCTGTCCCGCTTGGAAGCAAATCTCCCCATCAGCTAACCCAATAAAGCCTAGTTGAAAATGGAAAAGTATTTTTATGCCCAGACCACCCTTTGCCTTGGGTAGAAGAACCACCTTCCAACTAACAAGATGATATTTAAAATCATTGCTCACTCCCTTCTAAAGAAAATTCCTCATTAACTCCCTCAACCGACGGACCACCGATAAAGGAATAGAGAACAAGGATAAAAAGTAAGTCGGGAGGCTCGACAGAGTGCTCTTAATAAGGATCAATCAACCTCATTTGGGGAGGTATTGCCCCTTCCAAGAAGCAGGCCTCTTCTCAAACCTCTCCACCACCGGGTCCCAAGCCGCCTTTGCTTTGTAAGAGGATCCCAAGGGCAAGCCTAAATAGGTCGAAGGAAGAGCTCCAACCCTGCAGCCAAGGTTTACAGCCAAATCATCTACATTCACCACGCTTCCCACTGAAACAATCTCACTCTTTGCTAAATTCACCCGAAGGCCAGAAGCCGCTGCAAAACAAAGAAGGATACACCTAAGGAATCTCAGCTCGACCGAATCCACACCACGAAAAACCAATGTATCATCAGCAAATAACAAGTGTGACACTGAAAGCAAAGATCCTTCTCTTGCACATGCGCGAACCACTGATAAGCCCATCCCTCGATGCTCCATACATCATTCTGCTCGAAGCTTCCATCACATCTATACTTTCAATTTTTTTTTTTTTTAAAAAAAGTGTATCTACTATATATTTGAGCATAATTACAATGCTTGCTAGAGTAAGATTTCAACTCAAATTTACTTGATACAATATCTATGTATCTTTCAAATGCAATTCTTATTATTTTGTTTTTTTTATACATAAACGGGAAACATCAGCATTTGAACCCTGATCATGAGTGTAGGTATGAAGGCTCTTGCCAATTGAGCCACCCTTACACTCAGTAATTCTCAATTATACTCCAAATGTTTTATTCAAATGTTGTCTTCTTAATGTTGTTTGGAATCTCATGGATATAAATTGTTTAGAAAATGGATTTAAAAGTTATATATGCCATCTTCGGGAGCTCCTACAATAGGGGACTTTAAATAAAACTGTTTAGTATCCTACAAAAGGGGACATTAAATAAATTGGTTTTGTTGATCAGAGAAGACGTCCTCTAGCACTTTTAAGTGATTTAGATTCACTACGTGAATAATTTAGAGTATGATATCTATACGTGATATATGCACAAATATTTTTGTTTATCCAAAATGGAGGGGACATTATGATCATATTATCGAGCTTTGTCTCTTTATCAAATGTTTCAAACTATCATTTGATTATTCACCAGCAACATTGTTTACTTTTGATTATGATTTATTTCCATAGGGATGTGCTTTGATATCACTATTATTCACGGGATTGCTCATGCTTTTATTTAGAACTTTTTCCAGGTGATGAAACATGATTGGGACTAAACTTTATGTACATGTGTATATATGAGAAGAAATGAGTGAAGTTGTGCTTGAGCATGTAATAATCTTATGTATTTTTGGTTTTAAGACTTCACATATCATGTTTAAAACTTCATGTATAACCTTTTGAGATGCGAATATATATATATAGATAAAGATATGGTGACTTTTTCATGTATGATAATAAGGAATGTAACAAGTTATATAACAAAACACTTGTGTATCGAAATGAGATTTTGAGACTTAAGCCCTTTGTTCTGATAAATGGATATGGAATGCACTGCCACCTGCATATATTCATATTATGCTTCCGCTACAATTATTTATTAAATATTTAAAATTTAATAAGTACATGCTATTTCAGGTTCCATAAGGCCTCAGTAGCAACACTATTGGCCAACCATGCATCCCGACTCTATGTATGATGTGGGTTAGGGGCGTAACAGTTCCAGGAGTTCCTAGGCTCAAGTCTTATAACCATAGTTATGTTACCTGCGTTTTCCCCAATATCTCTATTGCTATGCTCTGTGCGTTTCTGCGAGACAGGGTTGCACGCGAGGAGTATCAAAAAGCTTGTTCAATAAGTCCTTAGTAGCAATGCTATTGGCCGGTCATGCATCCTGACTCAATGTATGATGTGGGTTAAGGTCGTGATAGTTCCACGAGTTTCTAGGTTCCCAAGCAAGTGATTCAATGTAAGTCCTTCTGTTATGCATACTGTATACTCTCATCTTGTGTGCGATAAGGAGTCTTGTAACCTAAGTTTTGTAACCTGCATTTTTCCCCGTGATCT
>JAUTBS010318448.1:0-18012 GCA_032361285.1 Aequorea victoria
AGTCGTAGATTGAGGATTCGATTACGGTCTGTAAGTTAGTTTTGTAACTGTTCGTGGTTATAGTGCATTGCTTTCCTAGACTGTGGATTCAGTCCCGTAGTTTTTCCCCAGTTGGGTTTTCCACGTTAAAAATCTCATGTGTTGATTGTGTTGATTATTTTTTTTCGCTTTCTAGTAAATTCATATTCTTTTGGATTGATTAAACAGGATTTGTTAAAACTTAGTTTTTATTTATTAAAATATAAAGTAAAATGATTTTGCGATTTTTCAATAAGGTTGGACATCTTGACCTTTATGGAGGAGTTCCATAGATATGGGAAGTTGGTTAAGGGGCTAAATGTTTCCTTCATTGTTTTAATCCCAAAAATTTACTGCCCACAAAGATTAAATGACTTCAGACCCATCAGCTTGGTTGCATCTGTATACAAGATCCTATCCAAAGTATTAGCTTCCATAATGAAAGTTGTATTACATGAGGTTATTGACTCCAAACAGTTGCCATTTGTGAAAGGAAGGCAAATTCTAGATGGAATTCGTATTGTCAATGTAGTAATTCATGAGTGGAAAAGGAGGAAAGGCAGCGGGATTATTTTCAAGATTGATTTTGAAAAGACCTATGACTCCGTGAATTGGAATTACCTTGTTCATATGATGCAGTCCATGGGTTTTGGCGAAAAAATGGTGTAAATGGGTTCTTGAGTGCATATCATCAGTTTCGCTCTCGGTTCTCATCAATGGATCGGCTTCTCCACAATTTTCCATGGAAAGAGGCCTGAGACATGGAGACCCCTCTCTCACCCTTTCTTTGCATTGTAGCTGTTGAAGGCCTGAATGCAATCTTTGGAAGGGCTAGGGAACTGAATCTAATAAACGGAACTAAAATTGGAGGTAATGACCTAACCTTGTCTCATCTTCAATTTGCAGATGACACTATCATTTTTTTTCAATGCTAACCTGGAAGAGTAAAGATGCATTAAGAGGATTCTTAAATGTTTTGAATTAGTCTCAGGATTAAAGGTTAATTTCCATAAAAGTTTGATTTGTGGGGTTGGGGTTGATGATGGAGTTATGATAATCCTAGCAAAAGATTTTAACTGCAGATTGGGGAAACTTCCCTTCAAATACTTAGGTATGACTGTTGGATGAACCCAAGAATCTTAAAGCATTGGGATACAGTGATTTCAAAAACAAAGAAGAGGTTGTCTATCTGGAAAAGGAAGTATTTAGCATGGCTGGGAGACTACAACTAATCAAAGCTACTCCCTCTAACCTACTGGTGCACCAGCTTCCTCTCTACAAAATGCCTGTGGCTGTGATCAACTCCTTGGAGAAACTTCGGAGAAGCTTTCTTTTTGGACATTTAGAGGACCGGAGGAAGATGCACCTAGTTTGCTGGAGAAAAGTGACTCGAAAACAAGAATGATGAAACAAACAGTGGTCCCCAACAGTCAGTTGAGGTGGAGCCTCACAGAGAGTTTTCGTCTAATTTTGAAGAGAGAAATGAAGGTGAACCACAGCAGCAGCAACAGAAGGTGGAGCACTACACAATTGCTAAAGGCAGGAAAAAATAAATTCTCGAACAACCCACGAGGTATGGTTTTGAGGATATGGTCAGTTTTGCCTTAGTAACTTGTAGTGGAGATCCAGTATCTTACAGGGATAAATGGTTGGTAGTAATGATAGAAGAGATGGATTCACTTCCAAGAACAAGACTTAGGAACTGGTCAAGCTACCCAAGGGTGGCAGCGCAGTTGGCTGCAAGTGGATCTACAGAAAAAAAAAAGATGTTCAGAAAGAAAAGGAAGTTGAAAAAGTTTAAAACTCGATTGGTTGCAAAGGGTTACTCTCAGAAGGAGGGATCGACTATAATGAGATCTTTTTGCCAGTGGTGAAGCACACATCTATCAGGGTCATCCTAGCTATGGTGGCTATGCATAACATGTAGTTGGAACAGCTGGACGTGAAAATAACCTTTCTCCATGGTGATCTAGATGAGCAGATTTATATGTAGCACCCCGAAGGCTTCAAAGAACCCGACAAGGAGGAGTGCGTGTCCTTACTGAAGAAGTTTTTATATGAACTAAAGCAATCTCCCAGGCAGTGGTACAAGTAGTTTGATTCATTTATGATATCACATGGGTACACTCGCTATGAGTATGATTGATGCGTCTATTTTAGACTATTACCTGATGGTTTATATATCCTACTTTCTCTATATATTGATGGCATGTTAGTAGCTGCAAAAAGTAAACAGGAAATTGCTAAGTTAAAGGTAATGCTAAATAGTGAGTTTGATATGAAGAATCTTGGAGGTGCCAAGAAGATCCTTGGCATTGAAATTCACCATGACGAGAAAGTTGGAAAGTTAAAACTATCGCAGAAGAGTTATTTGCAGAAAGTGTTAGAAAGGTTCAACATGCAGGATGCAAAACCTGTGTGCACCCCCCTTGCAGCTCATTTTAAGCTCTCTTCTCAGCAGCGACCTAGCACAGAAGATGAAGAAAGGTATATGCTAGACGTACCCTATGCAAATGCAGTGGGATGTCTAATGTATCTAATGGTGTGTACCAGGCCAAACATATCACAGACAGTAAGTGTGGTTAGCATATATATGGAAATTCTAAGAAAAGAGCATTGGAATGCAGTCAAATGGATTTTCATGTATCTGGCGGGCACTCGCAGCTTTGGAATTATGTTTGATCAGAAGATAGCTTCAGCAGACGTTGAAGGCCATGTGGATTCTAATTATGCAGGAGACCTTGACTCTAGAAGGTCTATGGTGGGGTATGCCTTCATGTTTTACGGGGAACCTATATGTTAGAAGTCTACCCTACAAGATACAGTTGCCTTATCTACAATAAAAGCATAATACATGGCAGTGACCGATGCAGTTAAGGAAGCGATGTGGCTAAAGGGGTTAATCAGTGAACTGGGGTTCATGCAGGAAAGTGTGTTTCTTTATTATGACAGTCAGAGTGCCATTCACTTAACAAAGAATCAGGTATACAGTGCAAGGACAAAGCATATTGATGTGAGGTATCACAGGATTCCGGAATGATTAGCATTAGGTGACCTCTCGCTGTCAAAAATTCACACTGATGAGAACCCATCTGACATGTTGACAAAGTCGGTAACCCGTGACAAGTTTGAGCACTGCTTAAACTTACTTTATGTTATGACATAGTGAGGCAAAGAAAAGGTGTAGCACTTCTACCCATAAAGTAGATGCATCAATGGAAACTCAACAAGTTTCTATAGAAGGACCATGAATCTTGGACCAAGGTGGAGATTGTTGAAGTTTAGCCAAAATTGAGGACAACAAGCCAAATGTCCGGACACTAGAAGAGACGTTCGGATGCCCGAAGGCAGAAAGTTTAATTTGGTCTTTAGACCAAAATGTCCAGATGCACGTCCGTGTTGGGGTTTTTATAAAAACCAGTGTGAAACATTTTATATTATTTTTTAATAATATAATAGATTGTCTTAGTCCAATTATAAATGTATTTGTGGAAAATGCATTATTAATTATTTATAATTAATATGCAAAATGTCAGTAATTATAAATAGTGAGAATTCTGATAAGTAGAGCTTGACTTAGTTACAGAAGATTAGAATTCCAGTTATTGTATAATCAAACTAGTTCACAGCCTAGAAAGGGTTGACATATTTTTGGTATAACTGCGAGCACAATCTCAGTAGTTTATCTCAACCACAAGAATTTGTTCAATAATTCAAGAGAGATTGTGTTCGGTACACCAGAAATGTATTGAATATGACCAAATGTGAAATTAAAGTCCATAAACTGACATGATTGGACTTACACAATTTCAAGATTTGCTCGAGGGATCATAGATTCTTAATCCCAAAAAATATTAAATACTGACGTGTTTTAATATTTTATTATTTTGAATTAGTTACGAGCGAGATTCAATCTTATTGTTTCAATAGACCATGTAGTTTGTGTAATAAATATTAGAATGTGATTAATGTTATATTTTGAAAAAAATTGTATCGAGAATAAATTCTTTATTATAATACCTCATTAATAAATTCATAAGTTTTATTACTTCCAATAAATATGATGAGTGGAATATTAATTTAATCCGATAGTATATTAAATAAGTTGAATTTAGTAATCAAGGATTATAGATGTTGGTGAAATTAAATTATCAATAATTAAATTTTACTAAGCGGGTATTAAAAATTTAACACGGAGAATCATATTATGTTCTATATAACTCGGCAGATAAGGACTCTTATTGTAATGATATGAGATAATTAAATTAGAGTGCAATTGTAATTATTTAGTGGAATTCATTACAATTAAAAGAATTATAAATATATCACGGGGTGCTGATATATAATTTCTTAATTTTTTTTTAAAATTAATTTAATTATTATTCTTGAGTCCCCAGTGTAGTTCATAGTTGCAGATTATGTGCCTCTCCTTATCTATAAATATGAGGCTTATTCTGATTTAGGTCAGAACACATATTTGGTAGACGACGACTAAGATTTTAGTCATAATAGAGAGAGGAGAGGCGACAGCCAGATCGGTGACCACCCATCGGGCTCTTGCTGGTCGTGCAATCAGATCATACATCGAAAGATTCGAGGAGTTCATCGTTGCAGTACTGATTCAAACCTACCGGAATCAGCAGGTAAAGTTCTTGAACTCTGGGTAATCATTTTTGAACCAGCGAGAGTAACACAAGATAAAAGAAAAAGGGTAGTAGAGCAGCCTATCATCACAGGGCGAGTTTTTTCTATCACCGGGCAGGATGCACAAGCAACACCGGATATGGTGACAGGTACCATTACTGCTTTCGATAAAAATGTCAATGCTCTTGTAGATCCGGGATCAACGCATTCATTCATAGAACCTACTTTCTTATCACATGTAGATGGCATAACACCTGAACTTCTGGACTACACAGTAATTATTGTAATACCTCATGGGGAAGAAATGATAATCGAAACCATATACCAAAAGTGTTCGTTAAGGATAGGAGAACGAGAAATGGAAATTGATGTAATGCTGTTGAGTATGTTACAATTTGACCTTACACTTGGAATGGATTTCTTATTCACCTATCACGCGTCCCTAGATTATTCTGGAAAGAGAGTAATCTTTCAGATCCCATGAGAGAAAGAGTTTTCCTTTCAAGGTGATAAAGTTAGGACACCTGTTCATCTTGTGTTAGCATTTAAGGCAACTAAACTATTTTAGAAGGGTTTTCAAGGATTCTTGGCGCATGTTATAGATACTGAAGTGGAAAGAGAAGAACTCTCAAGGATACTAGTTATCCGTGACTTCCGAGATGTATTTTCGGATGACTTACCAGGTCTACCGATAGACCGAGAGATTGACTTCATAATTGATCTATATCCGAGCGCATCACCTATTACAAGAGATGCTGGATAAGGATTTCATCAGACCTAGTGTTTCACCATGGGGATCACCTGTATTATTTGTAAAGAAGAAAGTTGAAATCTTAAGGATGTGTATTGATTATCGACAACTGAATAGAATCACAGTCAAAAATAAGTATCCCTTGCCTAGGATAGATGACCTGTTTTATCAGTTACAAGGGGCCAGAGTACTTTCAAAGATTAACTTAAGATCAGGGTACCATTAGTTAAAGGTGAGAGAGTTAGATGTACCAAATACTACTTTTCGAACCTGATATGGATGTTACGAGTTTGTAGTGATGCCATTTGGGTTGACCAATGCACCTTCTGCATTTATGGACCTAATGAACCGAGTGTTTAGAGATTATCTGGATCGGTTTATGGTTGTATTCATAAATGATATCTTGATATACTCTCGAAGTGCAGAGGAGCATGTAGAATATCTGAAAGTTTTATTGCAAACATTGAGGAAGAATAAGTTGTATGCCAAGTCCAGATGTCCTTGAGTCGTTAATATAATATGTGTGTTAGTAGTATTTTGTGTAGCAATAGGTACAACAAATCAAATGACAAAGTTGGGATAAGAGTAGGAAATAGTGCAAAAGGAGGAGAAAGTGCAAACTGGCAAAAAAATGTCTGGACGTTATTCATCAATGTCCGAACGCTTGAAGGAGGAATGGCCACTGGACAAAAATGTCTGAACGCTCGTCACTTGCGTCCGGACGTTAAAGCAGCACTCGAGCGGTCTGGACGAAAACGTCCAGACGCTATGTGGAAAATTAGTTTCTAAATTTAAGTCCCTCGCGTGGTTTTTGGAAGGGGTATAAAAAGAAGCAAGTTATCAGTTCTTAGGGTTGGCAAACTAGGGAGAAAAGACCAGAAAATGGCTAGGGTTCAAAGGGGGAACGACGGAGAAGATCAATATGACGTTTCTATCCGGATCAACATCGTTCGTCTCGTCGATGAGCGACTAGGTTATTCATCTAGGGTTTCGATGAAACCCTAGCTTATGTAATGTAGTTTTTTTATTTAGTTTTGGATGTTATTTTCTGACGGATCATTACTTGTATAACGTTTTTGGATTCTTTGGATTCTTGTGTTCAAGAATGCTTCATAAATATTTTTTTATCGTTTGATTGTTGTTCTTTTCTGTGATTAGAATAATGATGGGTTATACAATATTTTTCTTTGCCTCAATGAATGTGTATTGTAATAGAATATGCTTAGAAAAGACGAGTTGTGTCATGACTCGATTATGAACAATTCGTGCCAATCTAGATATTTTATGCTGGTCGGCATTCATTTGAATACTCTTGATGCATCATTAGGGCTTGTAGTCATAATGGTGCTTTAAATGATCCATTTGAAAACATCTAAAACGATTTCAAAACCTACAAATACCAAGTTAGAATGGATTCGTAAATTCTGAGTATCTTTTAATTAGTTTTATTTTCATTTCAATTGCTTTTAGTAGTTTAATCAATCATTCACCTTTGTACTTCCTTCTTTCGAGTTAATTGAAGAATTAATTAGAAAATAAATAGTTAGGATTTATTGTCCCTGTAGAACGATATCCGATCTTAACCACTATTCTACGGAGTAGCTATTTTTTTACTTGATTTATTTATATTTTATTTTTGATCATATAAATGACGGATCAAATTTTGGCACCGTTGTCGGGGACAATTAGTACGATTATTTATTTTATAATTAATTTTTTTTAATTCGTAATTAGGATTACCCATTGCAGTAAAGTTAAACTTGTCACATTGATTTTCTAATTCAGGAAAAGATTGAGAGCAAATGACTAAAAGTTATGGCACAACGGAATTGGGTAACCGCTCTGTGAGTTTTGTTATATTTCATCTGTCGAGTAAGTAGCTAGTAGCTAGATAATTAAGTTGATTAGTTTTTATGTTATACTTTGCCACATGAGTTGTATACATGCATGGTAGACGATCTTGTGACCCTGTTTTAGTTGCTCCTGACTTAGAAATTGAACGAACTTTTAGGGTTAATAGATCTTCATCTCGTTTGCGTAGACGCATAGCGCCACTAAATTCTGTAGTCATGGAACCACAGGACCACCAAATCGCAGTCGACCAACAAGCCCGACAGTTGAGGGAGTATTTTACACCCTCCACTTATACTTCCCCATCATGCATACGAGTGCCCAACATTACGGCGGTTCATTACGAAATTAAGTCCAACACAATTTAGATGCTTCCATCTTTTTATGGACTTAATGACGAAGATCCGTATAAACATCTGGATGAATTCTTAGAAGTTTGTTTAGCAGTAAAAATTCAAAACTTCTCAGATGAGGCCCTAAAATTGCGGTTCATTCTTTTTCCCCTCAAAGATAAAGCTAAATATTGGCTAAACTCCTTGCAGGGAATTGTGATTACCACTTGGGCACAACTCCAGCATGAGTTCTTAAAAAAATAGTTCTCCATAGGAAAAATAAATCAAATCAGGCGAACCATCACATCTTTTGTATAGATTGAAGGTGAGCAATTCTTTGAGACCTGAGAGAGATTGAAAGGTCTCATTAGAAAATGTCCCTACCACGCTGTTCCTATATGGAAATTAGTTCAATATTTTTACGACGGGTTGTCTACTCAAAACCGTCAAATGATTGATGCATCTTGTGGTGGGACTTTCATGCTAAAAAGTGAGAATGAGGCGTGAGAGTTATTTGAATACCTTAGTGGAAATTCACAACACCACGTCTCCTTTTCTCGAGGTGGGAAGAACACATCGACTAGTGCAACTAGGCAGAGAGGGTTGTATGAGATTAATCACTCTACTGACCTCTCCCTCAAAGTCGATGCCCTGACTCGTAAGTTAGACACATTGTTATCTGTCAGTCAGAGTTCTCAACCAGCCTTCACTCAACCTCCTAACTTTCAGGAGGCATGCGCCTTGTGTTTGAGCCCAGCTCACTTTATAAGTGAGTGTCAATTAGCCCAATAATTTCTTGAATTTGTTCATGAACAAGAAAATGTGGCTCAGAGTTTTTCTAGACCGAAGAATAACCCATATTCCAACACCTATAACTCGGGATGGAGAAATTACCCTAATTTCTCCTTGAAACATCAACCTCAAAATAATTCTTTCACTCCATCATCTTAGCCATCCTATTCTAACACGTCAAATCCCACATCTTTTCGGTCGATGGCACAACAGCCCTATCAACATCCTACTCCTCCTCATCCACCTCAAAACACAGCTTTTGAGGATAAGGTGTTGTAAGCTCTTCAAGGGCTTGAGGCTAATACCCAGTTGTTGCATTCCCATTCTCAATCCATACCGAAGCTTGAAACCCAATTGGGTTAAATAGGTAATGCGTTGAACCGATGAGAGGAACGTAAATTACCTAGTCAATTGGTAAATAATCCTAAGGGTCAATATGAGATAGACGGCTCGCAAGCTAGTGATACCTTTCACGAGCAAGCAAAAGCAGTAGTGACACTTAGGAGTGGGCGAGAGGTTGGGAGTCGACCGAAGGCAGAGTTTAGGAAAAATAAAGAGACAGTTAGCAACCCCAAGAATTCTGGGGTTGACAAAATTTCAGTATGCAAGGAGGTCACCCCTCCCGAGTTGAATGGTCCATCTGGACTGAGTGGTCTCTCACCATATACACCAAAAGCCCCTTTTCCTAGTTGCCTTGATGCCCCATATCCTTTTACAAAGAAAGGAGCGTCGATGGAGGAGATGCTTGACTTGTTCAAACAAGTAAAAATCAATCTTCCACTCCTTGACGCCATCAAGCAAGTCCCTTCATATGCAAGATTCCTAAAGGACTTGTGCACTCAAAAATGCAAGTCCCGAACTCATACGTAAAGAAGATCTTACTCACTGAACAAGTGAGTTCCATCCTCTAATGTCTGACGCCACCTAAGATGAAAGACCCCGAGACTCCTACCATTCCTTGTGTCATAGGAAATCATTCTATAGAGGGGGCACTTCTCAATCTTGGAGCTAGTGTTAACTTGCTACCATATTCGATCTATGAGAAGTTTGGTCGAGGAGAGCTAAAGCCTACCACCGTCACCTTGCAGTTAGCTGATCGATCAGTTAAGGTGCCCCGTGGAGTCATCGAGGATGTCCTTGTCAAGGCGGACACATTTTTCTTTCCTGTAGATTTCATAGTCCTTGACATGGAACTAGTGCGGAGTGTTAAAAGAAAAACCCCTGTCATTCTTGGTTGACCTTTCTTGGCCACGGCTAACGCAAGCATAAATTGTAGGATAGGGGATATGGATGTCTCCTTTAGCAACATGAAGGTAAGGCTGAATGTCTTCAAAGCCTCTCAACAACCCCCAAAGAAGGAAGATGATTGCTTTGCAATTAATCTAATTGACGAGTTAGTTGAGGAGGCATCTCCATACATTCTAGCTAATGACCCTTTGGAAGCCTGTCTAGCCCACTTTGGCTTTGAAACCTTTGATCTAGACCAATCTATAGAGGAGGACAATTCATTGTTGAATTTTCTACCCCTTACAGATTGGCCTCCTTGGAAAGCCATAATTGAGCCATTGCCTCTTTTGGCAAGTGCACCGACCCTCCCTTCTTTGTAGGATTCCCCTAAACTTGAGATGAAACCCTTACCACTGTCGCTCAAGTATGTATTTCTTGGACCTAATGATACCCTTCTGGTGATTATAGCTTCTGACTTATCGTCTGAGCATGAGAGTTAGTTACTTACAGTTTTGAAAGAACATAAGCGTGCCATAGGGTGGTCTGTGGCAGATCTTAAAGGCATTAACCCCTCTGTCTGCTTGCATCGCATTTATTACGAAAAAAATGCTAAGCCTTCTCAAAAAATGCAAAGAAGTGTTAATCCAAATGTGAAAGAGGTGGTTATGAAGGAGGTAGTCAAACTGCTAGATGCGGGTATCATTTAACCCATCTCTGATAGCAACTGGGTGAGTCCAACTCAGGTGGTGCCAAAGAAGTCTGGCATCACAGTTGTGAAAAATGACCAGGATGAGTTGGTTCCCACACGCACAATAACTGGTTGGCGCGTGTGCATAGACTACCGCAAGTTAAATACCATGACTCAAAAAGATCATTTTCCGCTACCATACATTGATCAAATCCTAGAACGGTTGGCAGGCTAAGGTTTTTATTGTTTCCTGGATGGCTATCCAGGTTATAATCAAGTGTCTGTCCGCCCGAACGACCAAGAGAAGACTACTTTCACATGTCCTTTTGGCACTTTTGCCTACTGGTGTATGCCGTTTGGGTTATGCAATGCACCAGTGACTTTTCAACGGTGCATGATGTCTATTTTTTCAGATGTAGCGGAAAAGTTTCTTGAGGTTTTCATGGATGACTTCTCGGTATTCGGGATAACATTTGAGTTTTGTCTCCAAAACCTTATTAAAGTGCTTCAACGATGTCGGGAGACAAATTTTGTTTTGAGTTGGGAAAAGAGCCATTTCATGGTTCAAGAGGAAATCATCCTGGGTCACATTGTGTCCAAGAGGGGAATTGAAGTTGATAGAGCAAAAGTGGACATACATTTCTAAACTTCCACCCCTTCTATTGTGAAATAGGTTTGGTCATTTTTGGGGCATGCCGGGTTCTACCGGCGATTCATAAAAGATTTTAGTAAGATTTCAAAACCCCTATGAGATCTTCTAGCCAAGGACGCACCTTTAATCTTCACCGAGTCCTACATGGGGTCTTTTACAAGGCTTCATGATACTTTATCGTCTGCTCTGATTATGCAATCACCCGATTGGTCCCTCTCATTTGAGATCACGTGTGGCGCATCTGACTATGCTGTCGGTGTGGTATTGGGACAATGGGTGAATAGAGTCCCTCATGCAATCTACTACGCTAGTAAAACCTTTTCAGATGCCTAGTTGAACTACACCAATACCGAGAAAGAATTGCTAGCAGTAGTATTTGCATTAGATAAGTTTCGGTCTTACCTGCTAGGATTTAAGGTTATTGTGTTCTCTGATCATGCAGCGTTGCGTCATTTACTTGCCAAAAAAGATAAAAAACCTAGGTTGATTAGGTATATCCTTCTGTTACAAGAATTTAATCTCGAGATTAGAGACAAAAAAAAGATCAAAAGATTCTATGGAGGACCACCTATCCCGTATCCTGGTTGAGACTTCTTATGACCCTTTATTCTTAAAGGACTTGTTTCTGAATGAGCAACTTCTGGCGGTCACACAAGTCCACCCCACTAGTTTGCTAACATTGTGAATTACCTTGCGATAGGAAAGATTCCATCTCATTGGACAAAGAAAGACCAGGATCGGTTCTTTTTGCAGGTTAAATTCTATTTTTGGGAAGACTCGGAACTATGTAAATACTGTTCAAATCAGATTATTCGGCGATGTGTTCTCGACATTGAACACCAATGCATATTGAATTTTTGTCACACTTTATACTGCGGTGGCCACTTCAGTAGCCAAAAAATGGAAGCCAAAGTCTTGCAGAGTGGCTTTTACTCGCCGACACTCTTTAAAGACGCACGTAATTTCTATAAAACCTGTATGCGATGTCAGCAGAAGGGGAATGTGTCGCACCGTGATATGATTCCCCTAACACGCATCCTAATTATTGAGATATTCGATGTATGGGGCATTAATTTTATGGGTCCCTTCCCGCCTTCTTTTGCTTGTATGTATATTCTCGTGGTGGTTGATTACGTATCAAAATGGGTAGAAGCAGTAGCCACCAAGACCAATGACCACCAGGTGGTAGTCAAGTTTCTACAGGGAAAATATTTTTAGTCGGTGTTGCTTTCCGCGTGCTATTATTAGTGACGAAGGGACCCACTTCTACAATACACACTTTGACACACTAGTCCATAAGCACCCCATTACGCATAAGGTAGCCACACCTCACAATCCTCAGACTAGCAGCCAAGTTGAAATGTCTAACAGGGAGATTAAAAGCATCTTGGAGAAGACAGTACGACCAGATTGGAAGGATTGGTCTCTTAGACTGAATGATGCATTGTTGGCCTATCGTACAGCATACAAGACTCCAATTGGCATGTCCCAGTACTGTTTGGTGTTCCGACGAGCGTGTCATCTGCCAGTTGAACTAGAACATAAAGCTCTTTGGGCCATTAGGAAGTTTAACTTTGACATGATAGCCGCCGGGTCTCACCAAAAATTCCATCTTAATGAGTTGGAGGAGATGCACAATGATGCATACGAGAGCTCGTTGATTAATAAGGCTTGGACTAAGGAATTTCATGATAAACACATATCTCATAAGTCCTTTGAGCTAAATCAATGAGTGTGGCTTTTTAACTCAAAATTGAGCCTCTTCCCTGGTAAGCGCCGCTCTCGATGGGAGCGATCATTCATTGTTACGGAGATTTTTTCCTATGGTGCAATTGGAATTAAAAATCCAAAGACGAAAAAATCCTTTAAAGTCAATGGCCAAAGACTTAAGCCGTATGTAGACGACATTAATGACGAGGAGGTAATCCAGTGCGTCGACTTGACGAATCTGATCAATCCGACTCTTTAAACGTTGTGGGCGTCTGGCTGAAGATGGTAAACTTATTTCTCCTTGGGAGGAAACCCAATTCTAATTCTTAATAATAAGTCATAAAAAAATAAAAATAAAGAAAAAAAACAAGAGGCCAGCGTCCGGACGTTTTTACCGCAGATAACATTCTGGACGTAAACGCCCAGACATTACTCATTCGACGTCTGAACTTTTTATTCAGCACAAATTCAGCCGTTCTACGTCTGGACATGTTTTTCTCAGAAAGCTTCTGTCAAAGAATGTCTGAACGTTCATCACTCACGTCTGGATGTTTTCAAAATTTAAAAATTAAACCGTTCCCCCCTGAATCTCTCCATCTCTATCTCTTCATTTTCTATCTCTTCATCTACCTTCTCACTATATATATATATATATCTCTATATATCCTCGTATATCTCTATCTCTATCCATACCCATCTCACTCTCCACCCTCACAATCTTCAAACCTTTCGGCAATTCTTTCCAGCCACCTTCGAATTTTCCGACGAGTCTTTTCGGCCATCTTCAAATCTTCCGATGAACTTTCCGGCCATCTTCGAATCTTTCTTTGAGTTTTTTGGTGACATTCGACTTTTCTGGTGAGTTTTTCGGCGACATTCGAGTTTTCCAATGATTTTTTCGACGACCTTTGAAGTTTCCGACGATCTTCATTTCCATTTTCTCGGTAAGTTTGCATCATTTTTCGTCCCTTTCTTCTCTTCATTTTCCGGTGCCAAATATAACTTCCCGACGTCGCAACCCTTCTTCTAAAAGAAGTCGCACCGCTTCATCCTCTGAAATTCCCCTTCCCTCTCGAACCCATCTGCTGCATGGACCGAGAGAAAATTACATCTCATGACCACATTCCCGATCGACGGCCCTCTGGGCGCTAATGACATTGCCCGGAGAGGGATCTCTTTGCTTGAAGAATGATCCCTCACCCCTCTACTTGGTCCATTTCCACACCCGTACACCCGCATCGTTCACCTTTTTTTACAAAAAACATTCATGTCGATGCGTGTAAAACCCGGTAAAATATTTAAATTTTAAAACTAATTATTAATAATTGAATTGATTAATTAAAATTAATTAATTAAGACTTAACTAACTAAATAAAACACAATCAAATAAAATAACTAATTAACTAATTAATTAGCGGACTAAAAATGTAATTAACTGGGATAATAAATATTTTAATAAATAGAATAAATTAATTTGCTAATATAAATTAAAATTTGGAAATTCGAAAGTGGTGGGGAATTAATTCTTAAAACTTAATTCAGAAATTAGTGTGAAATGATAATCAGAATTTATTCCCAAAAATACTGAAATTGGTACTCATTAAAATATAGGATATTCCAAAAAAATACCAAGATATGTATGGCAGTTGGGAATTTGTTATGGTAGGAGTGTTTGGTGGGATCCCTTTTGATCCCCTTCCTCCTTTAACTCTCACGATCCCCTTTATTTCCTCCCTCACTCTCTGCAGCTCTCCCTCTTATTCAGAATCTCTCAATCTACTCCCTATCCTTCAGAGCACACTCTCACTCTCAATCTCTCTCTCGTTCCACCACCACCGGACCACCAAGCACCACTGCAGCCTCGCACCGTCGCCATCACCATCGTCCATCGTCTTCTCCAGTTCCTCTCCCTCTGTTCTTCTTGTTCCCTGGTTTATATATATGTAAAACTTGATATACGTATGTATATTTGAAAGAGTTTAGTTTATTAAACGAAATAAGAGTTTGAATTGATTGATATTGTTCTTCAGTTAATGTAACTAGAATCATGATCTTAGGATCGATCTATACATATATATATAAATATAACATATAATGTTATGTATATACATATACATATATATATATATATGAAATATAAAATCCAAATTTTATATGTTTTTAAATGAAAAACTCTCAGAAACTTGATTAAAAGTATCATATAATGCATAGGAATAAGAATCATGAAGTAAGAATCTAAAACGAAATAAAAAACCAGACCCTGTTAAACTCCTGTTCGAGCTCTCTGGTGTGTTCCGTCCGGATGGAGCTTGCCTGTTCAGGAAGATGAAGCCTCTGTTCTTTTCCGTCCGGACGGAGCTCGTCCGGCGTCCGGACGGAGGTACCCTGAAACCGTCTCTCCCCTCTGTTGTTTTCCGTCCGAACGGGACATCCCCGGCGTCCGGACGGTGACATGCTGATGCCGAATTCTCTGTTTAAAACCCTCTGTTAAGATCTATTTGGTTAAGACCCTAATACTAAACTAAGTTATTAAGTCTTAATTTAAACACTAAAAATATATTTTAATGAAAATAATTTGTCAAAAACCTTGTTGGATGAAAATTGAATAATAAGTTTTAATTAATTATTAATTAGCTTAATAACCAGAAAATATGGTAAAATAAATTTAAAGAGTTTAAGACACCGCTTGGGCATCAATTCAAATAATACATTAAATTAAATAATAATTTAATTAAACCACAAACGAGAATGTGAAATCCTAATTAACGGGTAAGGGTTCGTTTGAATAGTAGACCGTTATCAGTACTTGTTATTTACTTGTGATTTATACATTTCATGATCAGGTTGACGTAGTTACACTCTTGCTAGTCTGTGCATTTTTATTATTTCTACGAATATTAGGTGAGTGTTTATACGCAACATATTTTAATTAAGAATTCATGTTTCCCCCAAATATTTTAAGTTAAAAACCGTATGTATGTTTCAAAACTTTTTTCAATTGCAATGTATTACCTGTAGTATCTTTCATTTCAAAAATCATGGTATAATTGTTTAAAAATAATAAAATATTTTATTCATCTATTTATGGTGCGATCATGATATATATTGGGACCATGTGAAAGGCCGGGGAATATGCCTCTACGGAGGTGACTCTGGCCAATTAGAGAAAAGACCCGGTCTAAATTTTTGGTGACTCTATGTTGATTCAACAGTTCAATGAACAATCTGGGGTTTCCGGTGACCTGAACTAGAATCGTCAGTGGAAAAAGACCGTGCGCCACCACGGGTGACTCCTATTCGATGTTGGATCTAATGGGCCGAGCCAGCCCCGAGTTAAAAGAAAAGGCATTCATTACTATTTTTTCCCAGGATGTTGTTCCCGTGGAATGGTTCCCCCATTTCATTTTTATGATCATATCGTTACACCAGTATTATTGTTGGACATTATTATGTCATTGGAATATCTTTTTATGCGAGGATTTGTTTATGGACCTTCTGTTGTTCTATCTGAGATTTTGTGGGTGACTCGTCGTGTTAACGAGATCACAAAAAAAGAAAGAAAAATATAAATATTTTGAATTTCAAGAAGTTTGGATGGTGTGATTATCCCATTTATCTATACTGCTTATTACTGCCATGATTATGTTCTCTTTATCAACATATTTTTATTTTCTGATTTAGAACTAATGTAGTATTGCTGATGTAGTATGCGTACATCATTCACCAGCATTGCTGATGTAGTATTCACAGATTTCAAGTTTCCAGTGAGGATGTTGATGTTGAGTTCGTGAGCAGTATGGGATCCAGCATACGACCTCTAGGATCATTCATATGCATTTCAGTTTATTGGCTTCCGCACTTGAACACATTTTAAATATTAATTATGGCTTGTGGATGACAGTTTTGTTAGGATGTTATGGGCTGTTTTGCTCCAGTTTATGGATATGATTTTAGATGGACGATTTAGTCCCATAAATTAAATTATGAATGTTTAATCAATAAAAACTGTGAAATGAATAATAATTAGCATACATTTAGCTAATTTTCATGTTAGGCTTTCTTGGTTCAGTGGGCCAAGGCCCATAATCCATAGCCAGTCACAGCTCCCAAATTGGGGTGTGACAATAGTGTCATATATCGAGAAATTAGAAAGTTGTTTATTAAACTTGAAAGATTAGGAGGTAGGGTCGGGCCTTTAAATATGAAAGTTATTCAGTTAGCTTTTAATCTTGGGGCGTAGGGCCGTAAGTTGAAAAGGAGAAAGAGTTGTTTATAAAACTATATGAGTTGGGCTATTGAGCCGTATGATGGAATATATCCTTTTGCATGAGGTTCATGAGCATGTGTTTTTTGTATCAATTTTTTTATAAAATATCTATTGGGAAGTTGTGTGAAAGTATGATCTTTTTGCTTTTAAAAGCTTTTTATCTGTAATGGTGTCTGAGAAAACTCATGAAATCTTTACTCTTTGTTTTCAAGTGTTGTCTTGATATACTTTTCATTGTGATGCTAAACCCACTCTCCTGCAACCATTTGTGGTTGCATATCTTGTTACAGGGTAGATGGTCCGTCCACCATGGTACACTTGAGGTTAGAAGAACAATTCTGGCATGGGATGTTATTGGGAAACCCTTATGAGGTTTTTATTAATAGATGGTTTAAGAGACGAGCAATGGCTCATGTATTTTATATATTGATGGGGATTGTGTATTCCACATATTGTTGTAAGATTAGTTGTTGTTGATGTAAGAATTAGTCAAGTAAGTATTGAGAAGAATGAATGTATGATAGTGATGCGGAGTGCATCCTTAGGATGTGAGTTAAGTTTTTGATCAGGTGAGCTTAGGCCACACCACTCCAAGCAGGTATAGCATCCTCTGGGGAGTGGGTGTAATAATTCGGTATCAGAGCTCTAGGTTATAGGTTCTATAGACTCGGTTGTGTATGGTGCTATGGTGGACCATAGATTGTGGGTCTTAAGTCGTTAAGAGTTAGGTGATTGTTAGGAATGTCTTGCCCTAGTCTTCGGACATCTGATTGATCAACTTACAAAAATATGATTGAAAATACGTTAGTGCACATCGTCGGTTCTAATTAGAAGTCTAAGAAAATTGATTGAATTTGGGAGATAACCGTAGCAATCTAGGTGAGTCAAACCAGTTGGAGTGGAAGTTCTAAATGAATATAACTTTTGTTCTATGTATGTTGATTGGATTGGAAGAGATAATGTGACACCCCAAAAATTTGGTTCGTTAAGAGACGTAATTATAGTTGTTGGCCTAAAGGCCTTTTCAATCATGCCATGCTTTTTGGTTTTGATTATAACAACATTGATTTGTTGTTGCTA
>JAUTBS010318449.1:0-10752 GCA_032361285.1 Aequorea victoria
ATTCGGATTCGTCCTTTTGCTCCCTTAAACCTCGTTTCTTGCTATTCACTCCATTTTAGCCTTTTCCTTGATGTACCTAGTGCTGCACGAAAACACACTAAAACACCGATTAAAACACGGCTCAAGGACGTAACTCAATAAGTTGGAGGGCTTGAAAGTGTACTTTTAAGCCTCGATCACACGCCACCTTGAGAAGAAACTTTTGCAATTAATCAACTTCCTCGCCCAAAATCTATAAATAAAAGCCAACCCCTTCAATTTTAAGAGGTGAATCCCAAAATCTAGACCCCAAACCTAAAGAGTGCCAATACTCTGTAAAATTGAAAACTTGATAAACCCAATACTAACTCATATTTGAACTTGAAATTCCCTATACTGACCAGGTTCCAATGACTCGAAGCTGTACAGAGAACTCCCCGAGATAGGACGCGTTGCGCTTGAGGAAATTATCGGATAACACTCACATCTCTGCCTGAAGCTCTCTTTTTGACCGGGATTTTTGGTATGTCTTTGTCTTTTATTTAATTTTTATCGATAAAGAGGAGAAAGAGGTCGTTGGCCTCATTCTCCCCGACGCTACTTTCATTTTTGGTCCAAGTATCTTCCATTTTCTCTTAGAAAAGCATGCCATATAACTTATTAGCATCTTTATATAGGCGTATCTAGAATAAAGATGTATGAAATATAGGTTTTTTTAGACTATGTGTTGACAATACTATACGAGATGCCCTATTTCATATTTTCTTAGTATAAAACACTTTTGCACACAAACACACTGTTTTTCCTAAAACAGTAGCCCATTTTGGTCCTCAAAGTGTTAAGTTCACTCTGCCATAGTGACGCGCGATATTTTCAGAGAGACCGAAAGTGGCGTGCACCACCTAAAGTTGTGTGCGCCAGGTTGTAAGGTGGTGTGCGCCACCTCTGTAAAAAAATCAGTGGCTTTCCAATAGGTTTTTGCACCTTTTTTACATTAACAACATGCCTCTATATTCATTTTTGCACACTGATATGTTTCCATCTCCCCTTTTAGCATGCAATTAAATACAAGTATGCTTAACAAACCTTTAGTTTTAGGTTATGTTTTGTTTTATTGATTGATTTTGTTTGATCTCTCTTCAATCTCCATTTTGTACATGTTGCTTTTGAAAAATTTAAGACAAGAACTAAGTAGTTAAGTAGAGGCCGATCTTTTGGTCGAGCGAGAGGAGTGCCTAACATATTCTCTTATCGTACCCTAATTCATGAACCATTATCTCCGGTGATGATAGACTAGTACCTTGAATTTTTTATTTTCTTGATTTATCATTAAAAATCAAGTGGCGACTCCAATTATGCAACCCTTAACACAGACGCATTTAGGGGCTCTTTTTTCAAAAATATAAAACCCCACTTTTTTTTAAAACCTTTAAAGTTAAAACCGAGAGCATTTTAAAACCTTTTGTTTTTTATAAGATGAGGGCAACGCATTTTTTTAGAGAGTTTTTCACAACTAGTAAAGCGAGTAAACATGCTAGAAATATTTTCATCACCACGCATCTTAAACAATTCATACTCATGCACAAACATACTAATTTTATAGTCTTTAACTTCGTTTGTGCATTCATGAGTTATTTCAAGTTTATCTCATATTTTTTTTGCTGTTAAACATATGGATATTCTGTTGAACTCATTTGAATCTAAGGCGCAATATAGAAGATTCATTACCCTAGAGTTTTGTTGCATTTCTTTAATATCATTTTTATTTCATTCTAGTTTATCTTTTGGAACAGTTATTCCTTTAGTCACTTTGGCAGGTCTTTTAGGACCATACATAGTGATTTTTCATAACTCACAATTTATTGCTTGTATATATATTCTCATTTTTACTTTCTAGTAGGTACAGTTGGTCCCACTAAACAATGGTGGTCTATTTGTGGATCGGCCCTCAGCAAAGGAGGTTCCAACAGAGGTTGCTATAGAACCCTGTTAGACTGTTAAGTCAAAAATAAGAGACGATTCTCTAATACTATTTATTATACAAAGAATGACCCTGGAGGGGGGGTGAATAGGGTCTTTTAAAAAGCTTTTTGATTAAAAATTATTTAAACAATATGAAGTAAGTGTATGACAAACAAGCAGATGAACAGTAGCACAAACAAACAATAGAGAGAGAAAGAGATAAAAGAGAGAAGACAACATCAATTTTATAGTGGTTCGGTTATTCAAGCCTACGTCCACTCTTCAAACTACTCTTGAGTGTTTTTCACTATCTCCAAGCACTTACGGGTGTGCTCAAACCTTTTACAGTCATTCGAAGATTCACTAAGCTGCGTTCCAAAGTCACCAAACTTTTAGTACTTGTGATCTTCTCTTTGTGTGCTTTACCACACACAAAGAACAGTCGATGGTGACTCACCCTCACTTTACAATGATTTGATAAGAAGTTTTGTGTATAAATGATGATCAGAAAACTCTGTAAAAATAGTGAATATAGAAGTGTATATCATAATAGAAAAACCAGAAGAAAGCTAATGAACTTTGGCGGCTAGAGTTCTTCTCAGAATAACAAATTCAGAAAATGATAGCCCTTAATCGATTTAATCAATGATTTCTTGTGATCTCTTATCATGGAATGATTAATAGTCACTCCCTTATATAATTTTGATCTCCAATATAGCCATTGCAAATCAAATCTTTCTATTAAATGCTCTGAAAAACAACTATTAACAGGCGTGATTCTCGCGCAGAATTGCTGATTTTGCACCCATGGGTCAACACACGTTGAGGCTGAGTCAACTCAATGCCTTGATATTTCGGAGTAAATAAGATTCTTTGCCCATGGGTCGACTCATCGTGATGTTTGTGCCAACTCACAATGATTATGTCTCAGTTTTATTGCAAACCTTCATCCGTGGGTCGAATCATGTGTAGCTTGGGTCGGCTCACACAAGTTTTGGCCTTTGAGTTGACACTTGAATCGACTTGAGAGTTGTTGAGCCTCAGCTCATGACTGCCTTGGGTCGGCACACATGTTGCCTCTGCAAATCTAATGAATGGTAGTCATTGTGGGTCGACTGATGTCTTTCTGTGGCTCGACTCATATGATGTCTTTGCTTTTGAGTCGATGCGTGAGCCAATACACTTCAGCTCAAGGTCCTTGGATTCAAAGCTTAGGTCGACTCACCATGATGATGGGTCAACTCATGGTCAATGCAGAGAATAGATCTAGAGAGTCATTCAACTTGGGTCGACTCATAAAACATTTTGAGAAGACTCATGGTCGCTTCTAAAGCAAGTCTGTAGGAGATCCCGAGAGCTTGTCACTTTGGGTCGACTCAAGCAAGAGCGTGGGTCGACTCAAACCTTTCAAGAATTTAAAAAAAATTATGTCTTGATCCTAAGATAGTGCTCTATTTGGGAATTGGATTATTATTTCTTATAACCCTTTTAACACGTAATTTTTTTATCTAAAATAACCCCAAAACTCATTAAATACAAGGTCAACCCCAATCATGGATGTTAACCATAATGAATATAAATAATCATATAAGCCTTTTGAATATAATTTGATTTAAAGTATGCATCAAAATATTTTTAAAATGATGTTCAATGATAGATACACAAAATTATCTTAACTTATTAATACCTTATTTTTTATCATTAAAATTAATTAAAAATTTATTAAACCTTGGGGCTAACATTCTTTACCCAACTCTTTCATGAAACTCTTCAAGCATATAAGTTCCTTGCACGCTTCTGTAGCTGCTACATATTCTGCCCTTGTAGTGGAGGTGGTTAGATCTTTTGTAATTGAAAAACTCACTGACCCCTGCACTGCCCAAAGTAAACACGTACCATGTCATGCTTTTTCTGCTGTTAATGTCACTTGCTAAGTCTGAGTCGACATAGTCCTACAATCTCATGTCTGAGCCATCATAACATAATGAATGTTCCGAAGTACCTCTCAGATACCTCAGAATCCACTTCACTGCTTCACAATGCTCCTTGCTTTGATTGACCATGAATCTGCTGACTACTCCCACTGCATGTCTGGTCTGGTACATGTCATAGCATACATAAGTCTACCCACTGCAGATGCATAGGGTACCTTAGCCATGTGTTCTTGCTCTTCAATATTGATCGTCCCTATTCCTTTGAGAGCCTGGAGTGGCTTTCCAAAGGTGTGCCAACTCGTTTGACACCATCCATGTTGAACCTCTTCAAAACATATTTCACATATTCTGACTGTGAAAGGTTCAACTGTTTCTTTGCCCTGTTTCTCCTGATTCACATTCTTAGGATTAGTTTTGTTCATTACAAACTCACTAGATAACTGTGCTTTGAGATTTTTAATCTTAATCATATCTAACCCTGCAATAAGCATGTCATCAACGTATAACAACAAAATGATATAAGAAGTAGAAAATTTCTTTACATAACAGCAATGATCCCTAAGATATTTGTTGAACCCAACTTTTGCCATAAAATTATCAAATTTTTTGTAGGGCTTGGGTGCCTATTTTAAATCATACATGCTCTTTTTTAGCTTGCAAACTTGTTCTTCCTTGCCTTTCATAACAAATTCCTATGGCTACTACATATAAATATCTTCCTCCAACTCATTGTGGAGGAATACAGTTTTAACATCTAACTGCTCAAAATGTAAATTCTCTACTGTCAATATACTTAGAACAAATCTAATAGTTGAAATCTTAATAACATGAGAGAATATTTTGGTATAGTCGATACATAGTTTTTGTTGAAAATCTTTTTCCACTAACATTGCTTTATATTTCTTGCTGCCGTGAGACTCTTCTTTTAGTTTGTAGACCCATTTGTTGTGTAGAGATGACTTCTCATTTGGTAACTGAACCAAATCTCAAGTCTGGTTTATAGAGAGAGAATTCATCTCGTCATCCATAGTAAGCTCCCTCCCTAGTTTCAACCTGCAATACTTCCTCATAACACTCTGGTTCACCACTATCTGTTAGCAACACATAATTCAAAGTAGGAGAATAACGTGTTGTAGGTCTACTAATCCTGGTGGACCTCGTGGGAGGTGGGGTCTGTGGGGTTTGTGTGCGTGCCGGTAAAAAAAGATGTGTATTCAATTTCTGTGGTTACAACACCTCATTTTTAGGAGTCCTGTCATACTCTGTATAATCTCATTCCTGTGCAACCTTATTCTCCTGATTTTGTCTATCTTTGTATAAGACAGACTCATTGAATACTACGTCTATACTTGTAAAAACTTTCTTATTTTTTGGGTCATACAACTTATAACCAAAATTATTGGTTTCATAACCAATAAAAATTCAGCTCTTAGACTTAGGGTCAAGCTTGCCCCTATTCTGAAACTCAATATATGCATAAGCTGTACAATCAAACGTGCATAAATGAGAAATGTTTACATCCTTTTTAGTTCACATTTTCTCTGGCAGTCCTTCTTTTAAAGCAACTGAAGGTCCCCTATTGATCAAATAAGTCGTTGTGTTAACTGCATCAGCCCAAAATTGCTTTGGCAAGTTTGTATGAATTCTCATGCTCTTGGTACGTTCCAAAAATGTCATGTTCATCTGCTCAGCAATCACGTTCTGTTTTGGCATAATAGGAATGGTCAACTGTCTTTTGATCCCATTAGCCTCACAGTAAGACTCAAATTCACTGCTGCAATATTCACCTTCATTGTCTGATTTTAATCATTTAAGCTTTAAACCTGTTTCTGTCTCAACTAATGCCTTCCAGTTCTTGAATATGTCAAATATATCAAATTTATTTTTACAAAAATAAACTCATAATTTTCTAGTAGTATCATCAATGAAAGTAATAAAATATCTGGAGCCACCAAAAGATGATACTCGAGCTGGTCCCCAAACATCAATATGGACCAGTTCCAGTCGCTCTGTCTTAGGAGTTCTTGCTATTTTGATGAAGCTGACTTTGTTCTGCTTCCCAAATATGCAATCCTCACAAAAGTCAAGCTCGACTTACTTCAATCCTGATAGCTTCCCTTTGCTCATCATCACTTTCATGCCATTTTTGCTTATGTGACCCAGTCTTCTGTGCCAAGTTAATGAATCAACTTTTGAAGACACCATAGATATGTTGCTGTAGGTTCCTGAATACACATACAGTGTACCCTTCTTGTTACCTTTGACTACAACCATTGATCCTTTAACCATCTTTCACGAGTCATTGGTCAAAGACATCACAAATCTACTTTATGATAATTGGTCTACTGAGACCAAATTCCTTGTTAGGTTAGGCACGTGTGTAATATTTTTCAAACTTAAAATTGTGTCATTTTTCTGAGTGATCTACACATCACCCATAACAACAATGTTGCAGGCCTCGTCATCTCTCATATAGACTTCCCCAAAAACTTTCTGCACATAATTGTTAAACAAATCAATGCGTGGGGTCGCATGAAAAGAAACCTCAGAATCTATAATTCAGGAATCACTGTGGCTATCCATAGCAGTATAGTACAAATTAATGCATTATCATTATCTGCTTCAGTAATATTGACTACATTCTTACCGCCCTGATTATCGTTATGCTGCTTCTTTGAAGTTTTGCAATCATTCTTGAAATACCCCTTTTGACCGCAGTTTCAACATCTACCGAATTTTTTATCGTCGAACCGCGACTGAGATTTCTCCCGTGATTTAGATCTGTTATTTTTCGGACCTTTCTGATTGCCCTTTCCGTTCATTCTCCCCATTCCTTCAACATTGAATGTTGATCCTGAGGCGTACTCCTGACCTGTTGATTTTTTGCGTGACTCTTCTTCCATAATGAATCCAATAACATCCTCTAGTTTTAACATATCTAATACCAAGAAATTACTAACCGCCATGACTAGCCCATCTCAAGAGTCTAGCAAACTAGATAACGGTAGCAATGCTATGATCTCACTATCAAAATCAATACTCAACGCCTCAAGTTGGTTGACGAGAGTATTGAATTCGTTAATGTGCTCAGTTATAACAGCATCATCTGCCATTCTAAGATCAAATAACTTTTTTAACAAATATATCTTATTTGATGGCGAGGATTTTTTATACATCTTTTCAAGAGTTTTGAACAAACACATTATTGTCTTCTCCTTTGCTATGTTGGACATCACCGATGGTGTAATACTCAAACGCACGGTCCCCAGAGCTTTGCGATCTAGCAACTCTCAATCTTCGTTTGACATACTCTCAGGTCTCTTTTCGGTCAACGGTCGATATAGATCTTTTTGATACAGGATATCATCGACCTGCATATTTCATAGAGCGTAGTTGGTGTCGTTGAATTTCGTGATCCCGACCTTGTCTTCTTCTGCCATTTGATTGAATCCAAATCTCTAAACCTTACTCTGATACCAATTGTTATGGATTAAAAGTGATTCAATCCGCCCACGGACCCGAGATTGTTAAACTAATGACAAGAAAGAAAATCAACCACATATACGATAGCAATCATATAACACACAATATACGTGGTTCGATAAACTGTGTCTACATCTACAGACTCACACTCTTTCATTATATGATTAAGAAGAGTAATATAGATTACAATGTTCTTCTACTCTTAGAAGAAAATAGATATAAGATGAAGAGAGAAGACGGTTAACTCTTTGCATGTGTATTTGGCTCTGTTACAATGATCTTATATACATAGGAGGCTAAAAGAATTAGGTTAGAAACCCTAATACGCACGCCTCTGCCATCGAACGTTCGGACGTTTTAACCTACGTCCGGACGTTTACGATCAAGGTACTGTATTACGTTCGAATGCATGTTCGGACGTTTCTATACATAACTGTTTTGCTTGACTCTCCAACCAGAATTACCTTTTAATTGAACGAATTTTTTTCGCTTATTTTATTTAAAGTCTAAAAAACAAAAAATCCGAATTGAAGATGGGATAACAAACAAGCCCCGAGCATGATAACAAACAAGCCCCGAGCATGATAACTCAAAATTCCTTAAGAAATATTTGAAAGAATTTAAGAAGATTTACAAGTTGATTTTTGCATGTGTGAACTGAGCTCTGTTTGGTGTTATTTAAAAGTTAATTTTTTTTTTGTTAAAAAATCAGTTTTTAAGACATACGGCTCATACCATTTGGCATCTCTAAAAACTTTATTATTCATTTGGCATCTCTAAAAACTTTATTATTATTTTTTTGTACTTTTTTTTGAGAATTTTTTTTTATATATATCTCAAACACACTAATTTTTTAAATAAAATGATTAATATATCTTAAATTAAAAAGTCAATTCTACAACTAAGAATAAAAAGAACGGTACTATTATTATCCCAAACACTAGAAGTCAATAATTTAAAAATAAGAAGTAAAAATATATTAAATATTTTAATAAAAAAGTTTTTAAAAAAATTATTTCAAATAATCTAATTTTTTATTCAGATTTAAAAAAAAATTAAAATCTCTTACATACAAACTTTTTAAGCATCCAATGCACTGAATATATTATTAGACTGTGGCCGAATTTCACCTGACATCCAAAGTGCACGATGGCATCCCGGCACCACAATCGTCCATATCTCATAGAATTCAACAAAATGACATGATGACATCAGTTCCGTTTAATTGAATTCTGTAAAAACCTGATTGATATTTTTACTTTTATAAATAAAAAATAGATAATAAAATATATTTGTTACTTTAACGGATCAACAATATTGCTACTTAAATAAATTAATAATTAATTACAATAAATAAAAATTTAAAAGCAATATTGAACGAATGCATGAAATACAAGAATTTACGTAATTCGGCGTTAAAGCCTGTGTTTACGAGAAGGAGGGTAGAGATCCACAATCGAATGACAAAAATCAAATATTACAACAGTGTCAGTTATAATCCGTCACACCAACAAAACTAAGAACACGACGGTTCTTACTTCTATAATCTCTCGATCTACAAACGATCTCAAAACTATGAAGGTTTGAGGTCTCTCACACTTTCAAAAAAAATCTCTCACAATCTCTTAAAAGAATGAATGCTACAATGAGTATTTCGTTCATCTCTCCTAATTCTAATAAAAAATAATTAAAATTCATTTTATAGTCCCTTAGAGAAAATCCTAAAAACTGAGGTGACACTCCAAAATTTCGGGCCGCCGTCCAGACGAAATTAATGGTCGTCCAGACGGAGATTCCCAAGAACGGTCTGCTCGCTGCTGTCTGAATGGAGGCTAATTTCGTCCGAATAAAAAAGTTGAGGCCAAATTTTATTTTCTGTCAACGGACGTTCGGACGGAGAACAATCTCGTCTGAATGGTGATTGTTCCTCTTCTACGAAGGATATTAACAATTGGGGATTTAAAAAAAAAGTTTGTTTTTTAACAAAAATCAACTTTTAAGTCGTACTAAGAGATAGAGAGAGTATATTGTAAAGTCCTTAAAAAAGGCTACGTGTTAGTACTTTTCTTATATCTACAATCTTAAATTTACTTATGGGTTACCAAAATGATTTTTATTTGGTTGTCTCCATTGTCAATTTTCTCTTTAACATAACAATAGTCATGAAGCAAATGAATAACGTGAGATCCCTTTCCAGTAATCAATGTGTAGACTACCCTTGTCTCACTCACTTCTTTAAAGATAATTTAACCTGTCCGAAGTGATGCGTCACAGGCTCATTTAATTCACAATAATTAAAATTAAAAAATTATTAATTCAAAACTCAAAGACAAACTTACTCTTGTTTTTAAAGAGACTATTTACACCAATACTCGGGATACAAAATCCTCAATATTATACCAGGAACCACTTCATATCTATATACCATCTCTTTAATGAAAATTTCATGCAGGTTTTTCAAAAGTATCATACGTCAGACTTGTTCTTCTAACCTCAACCGTACCCTAGTGGATCGGCCATCTACCTTGTAACAAGATCTGCAACCACAAGTGATTACAGGATAGTGGACTTAGCATCATAATGAAAAGTATATTAACACAACACTTGAAAATCAAGAGTAAAGATTTTATGACTTTTCTCAAAGACCATTACCGATAAAAAGGCTTTCAAAAGTAAAAAGTGCATTCTTTTTCACAACATTTCAACAGATATTTCATAAAAAAAAAATATTCAGAAAAACTTACTCATGCAACTCATGCAGAAGATTATATTTTCATTCTACGGCTCACTAGCCCAAGTCATAAGATTTATAAAAACTCTTTCATTTTCTCAACATACGACCCTACGATTTAACTTTAATGATTTATAAATACTTTCATACCAGTCATATGGCCCAATCAATTTTTTGATTTCTCAACATACGACTTTATGATCTAAAATAGTTTTAAAAACTTTTCTCAACAACATCATACGACTCTTAAGCCAATTTATAAATGCTTAATAGCATATTATACGTGCTCACAAGCACACACATACTACGTCTTTCAGTGACTAAGTAGTCGTCTATCTCACGATCGAAAGTTTAAACGAGTCAGATACCCATAAAAGCCTTATAGGCAACAACTCGGGTAAACCCGCAACAACTCGGGCAAAGTCCGCAACTATTCGGGATGATTACTCGCAGTAACTTGACACTTCCTGAAAATATAATATATTTTTAGAAAAATAATTTTTTAGACTCACAAGCAACACATGCTCATAATCTCTATCTTTAAAGAGAAAATAACTTTCAGATATACGACCAACACATGCTCACAAATATTTTCAGAAAACTCTTTCATATGCATAATGAAAAACATACTCTATAGAGGTATGTAAAACCAATAAAATATTT